>SNQJ01S0021072.1:3781-19593 GCA_010110895.2 Picea sitchensis | reverse complement strand
TTCATAATAAAAGGTTACATGCCTAATCTTGGTCTACACCTAAGACACAATTGACATCGTGCCTTATTTATTTACACAAGAACAACTTGATAGCCAATTCAGCTTACATCTACATGACCATCAACCTCTAAAACAATTTCTCTAAATATTAGAATTTAAAACATTACAACACACCTTATTTGTAGGATTTATAGTAGGGAAAAACCTAAAGAAAGGCACCCAAAAACGATTACAAATCCTCGTAGATCATTGGCTACAAATTCCGTGAATCTTTGGATTCTGTTACAGTAGAATCTAAGTCAATTTACCAGTCGACCTCCATTCAGTCTTCAGTCAACTTCCATGCGCCCGCCCGTCGACCTCTTCAACTTTCTATCAATTTCTTTGACTTTGACTTTACCTGGTCAAACCACCTCAACCTTCAACTTTCACTATCAATCAATCCATATTGAATAACTTTCACTGCAAAGAATATATCAACCCAATAGTCAATTCCACCAATATCTCAATATTTTGATCTTGACAAGAAATGGTATTTTGAGCCTCTTTGTATTTTATATATTCCTTTTGGATTATAGGGTTTTGTTTTTCATTCACGGGCTCAAGGTTTTGGGGGTTTGGATTTTAGGAATTGGTATTTTTATAGTTTGAGTTTTGAGGATTTTTCCATCTTGAAAAAAAAAAAGATCCCTATTTATGACACATATAATTATTTAATTAAACTCAAAACTTCATACTAGTAACAATAAGAAAAACAAATGAAGGATTTTTGGAAGGAGAAGAAAAAACCCTATTTAAAAAATACTACCCACTAGAGATAATTTTGCAATGCTAATCAATTAGGGAGTCTTTGTGCTTGATTGGATTGTCATGTCATTAAGAGATGGTGGGATGGTGTTATCCAAATTGTATTATTGTTTTTCATCCTAGGTGTTCTCTCTCAATGTTTCATTGGAATGAGAAAATGAAGTGACCCTATGCCTTTTTTTTAATGAGAAACATAATGGGTTTTGTTTACTTCTCACTAGCAATATAATGCATTATATTGCATATGTGTTTTATAATCCTAATCATTTCCCTAGTTCTAGACTCGACATCCCTAAGGATGAGTAATGAAAATGTATTTATGCTACGAATAGCAATAATAGGGAAGCACTTAGAAAATATATGATTGGCCAAGATAGTGGAACCAACTTTATACATAGACCCATATATTAAGAAAATGTTGAAATTAAATAAAAATGTTTTTATGTAATAATTTGTTGAGAAGTTTTTTTTTGAATTTTGATTTTTATTGTAAAAATATTATCTTAAAGATTATACATTGGTTGATATAAATAAAATGAAAATATGGGCAGGGAGTGAAAACCCTAGAAGGGAGATGGAACCATGGTTTTCTACAGTAAGGTATATATTATTTGGAGGTGCATGGGGGTTAGTTGTATGCCAGTTCGATGGAGGACACTTTGGAGGAAACCATGCAATTAGTGGACTACTTTGATAACACACTATACAAATATATGATCTTTGTCAACCCTTGTCTGGACCTTTCTTGTTTATCATACCCTCAAGATGTAAGCTCAAATGAAGGCACATGTACATTGGGCCAGATCTTATAGATGGCAGTCCTGACGCCATCAGATTTCTTTTGTCTACAGATAAACTACAATATTATTGTCATTTCACTATATGGGAGAGTAATGGGCTGAGGGATGTGGAAATTGCAATGTTAAGTGGTTTCCGTAGGGAGATCAAGAATAATCCATATAGGGATTTATATCCATCAATGCTTATAGTGGTGGATCATGTTAACGGTGATCCTGATGGGTTTCATTCATCTAACTTTTGGAATCTCTCTACCCAAAAAACATTTACATATTTATACATGAAAATAGGGCTAATCCCATTACAAAGTGGACAAAATGTCCCAAATACCCAATGGTCTATAACTATTTTCCTCCTTCTGCACATTGCTCCATCATGATTCCTCCTGTCATGCATTTTGACTCCTTAAAGTTCTCTTCCCATCGCGTGCTCTGGTGCATCTTCTAACTTCCTTTTATTTTTTAATTTATTCTGGTATATATCTCAAAACTTAACCAAAATTCCTATCAAACAATCCCCTAAACCTCACCTATGTCTTGTCCTGAGCCACTCAGGCCCTCTTCCAGTGTGCCATGAATTTTTCAAAGTTCTCCTTCCTTGTTGCATCCTTTTCCTTTACTTCTATTTCCTTATGAAAAATTTGGTCGAATATGTTGGTAGTAATCCGAGCCTGCATCTTCTTGACACTTTCTTCAACTTCTTGTTTGACTATCCCTTGAGTTTTTTCTAAGGTTGTTGTCACTCTGTATTCTTCATCTTGTAGTACTTCTATATGTTGTGTGTGAGCCTGTTGCTCTGCCCTTAGTTGATTCATTTTTTAATACAATTTTTTTTCTCATTCATTGTTGTTACCACCTCTATTGGTGGTAATATTCCCATCATTTCTTTGAACTTCTGCGCCTTGTACTGTGTAGACTATATATTATTACTTATGTCCTATTTCTCCATGTCTTCACTGAGTTGTTTCCAGACACCCATATTTTATGTATACAATTGAGAACATTTTACTTCTAAATTTTTGATGTTTTCTACCATTGTTGTGACCTTTTCTCTCTTTTCTTCCTTTCCTCAGGTGTAATTCTCGGTGTCAATTATGCTTCTAGGTCGACTATTCATGCAGGAAATCCTTGAATGGGTTCACTTTTCTTTGTTTCTTGTTCTTTGAATGAGGCCTCTAATTATGTCCTCACTTCTCTGAGTTCCTGGTAAACCTTCTTGAAGGCCTATTGCATCTTTTAAACCTTTTGCACAACTTCATTGTGCTCCTACTTGAGCTTGTTGAAATCCATCTCCAAGGATACATTCTCAGTCATAACCTTAACTAACTCACTCGACATATTCTTTGCAAGTTGTAACACACCCGATACCTAAATACCCTTTCTAGAGATGGGGCATAAAAGTTTTGTTCTCCCTAACTATCTCAAGTCCTATTTCTGGGACCTTCAATGGTTACTGGTTGTCACGATCTTTCTAACGATCACCACTGCACTAAAATCTGAGTTTTTTTATGTAATTTATAGCCTCCCGAAGTTACCTAGGTGTCATTAGTTGGGGTCTTCTATGTTAGACATTGAACATGCATTTTTTCCTAATCCCCGAAGTACCAAAATCTTGCCACGTGGCCTTGGCCATTTAGAGATCAACGTTCTATGTTTTACGTCGAACGTCTTTTTCTTTCGACATTTGGTGGTCAGAAAGTGGCAGTGGACGTCCCATGCTTTCGACGTTTTGGTGATCGATGATCATCGTTGAACATCCCTTTTACCATACTATGCCCAAAACTCCCAAACTCTCGAAATCTAGCTAGGTGGACTTGGCTCTTCAATGATCAGCCTTCAACATTTTATGTTGGACATTGCTATATTGTACCATGTCCCACATCTTCTGAACTCTCGAATTTATCCAAACTCCTGAAGTCCTGAACATGTCATCAACCACATTGGCCAGGTGGGAACGAACCAGAAGCTGACACGTGGCGAGGGCCAGGGGTGACACACGTCCTTGATAGGGGGTGACATGTGTCATGCTATAACATGCATAAGGGGAATGTTAATCATCCATATCTAGGTGACATGTGGCACACGTAATGTGGGTCCATGTCACCTTGAATGACCTCAATATGCCACATCATCTTGGAATGATAGCCACCCAGAACTTCGATCTCACGGTCAATATGAGTCCATGTAGATCCATAGATCTACGACTCCCATTAATTTGCGGCTCCAGGCTTCAGAGTTTTCCAACTCTTCTCATCATGAATCCTTGAAGAGATAATCTCCAGACTCTCTAATCTAGGGCCAAGTGTTCTCATCCTACCAATGAACGAGATTCATTTCAGCATTTGCGACTTCGACGATTTTCACACTTCACAGACTCTTTCCCAGGTTCCTTGAGAGTACGAAGTCTTCGGACTACGAGATCGCTTTCCATGTACCCACTCATCCAACAATACTAGTTCAATGGAAAACCTTTGAAAGTGGACAAGTAGGACCATGTGTTGCTCCACGACGCCTTCCCAATTGGTTGGGTAATTGTAACACACCCGATCTCCAGGTGCTCTTTTAAGGGGTGGGGTATCAAAATTTCATTTCCCTTAACTCTCTCTAGGTTCCCCTTTCACCAAAGTGCAGGTTCTTCCAAACCCACAAGTTCTTTCGTGGCCCCTTGGAAGGATTTGAACAAAAGGCGCTAACTTTCCATGCTAGGCCTTGTTGGCAGCCACCAATTCTGTCTTTTATCACAATTAAAATCATCATAAAGAGATTATATATTTTTGTATCTTCCACCTCCTTACATTTATAAATGCTTATGTTTTCTGGGCTTCGAGGCGATGATTGGGATAAACTTATCTTATGAGTTTTTCATTTAAGTTTTCATTTGTTTTGTTTAAAATTCATGACTGCAAGCATGAAATTTAAAAAAGAAATTCGCTTGGGTAATTATTCTACAGTTTTTGTTTTTCTTATTTCATTTTACCAAAGAAACTACACCTTGAGGAAACCCATATGTTGCTAAGCTTCAAGTTTTATAAACTCATTGATTAATTCACTCCCACAATTTTTATGTATTATGGGTATCATGACTTAATTGGTTCTATGGTTGATCGTTTGGTTTTATTTTTTGAAATGTATGAATGCACAATGGGATTAACATTTGATATGTGCTTCATGTTCTCAACATTAATATCACATTCATGGCATTTGGTACAGTTCGGATGTACCTAAGAATACACCTCATCCTGTCATCCTGTGAAATTAATGAACCTATTCATTATTCAAATTGGCATTCGATAGTATTCGAGGGTTTGATGTTCATTATGTGTAATGGCTCTTAGGTCTACGTGCCTTTCAATTGCCTGTATATCCAAACATAAGTTATCAAGCATGACAGTCTCCAAACTTCGTAGGTATCGGGTCGTTGTGTTTTCCACAACCCTCTCCCTGCTACTTGTTTATTGGAAGTTGAAGCCTACCTCCCACGATATCTATTGTGTCTATTTCACAGTGGCCATGGCCCCTGTGGTTTGAATCAAAATGAATGGTTGTCAAGCCCTTCTTGCCCACGATGATGCCATAGATGATTTGAAGGCTCACAGTTGGGATATCTTCCTTAGGAAATTCGAAGGTTACAACCTTGCGGTCGCATAGGACTTTGCCCAAACATTCGATGTGTTTAGAGCCAATGTCGGGGATGTGCTATTGGAGGTCACATAGGAATCTGTAGCCCGAGCAATAGGACTCTCGCAGGAAGGTGAAAAGTTGTTTAAAAATGCCAAAATGGAGGATGTTCCATGAAGCTTGTTCATGGTATCTCGTGAGTCTAGCTGTTGCCCAAAAGGTATTCCTATTTTCCTCCTGAAACCTCGACAGAATGGCCTTATTTTGATTTTGAAATAGTTTATAAGATGCGAGGGCAGGTATGGTTTGGTATTTTTATACCACATCCGATTGTTGATGTTGTTCATAGGGTTTAAACTGAACATGCCATTATACTTGTTAATGAGCCTATATAAAATGTCAAAATGCTATAAGAGATAGAGCATGAACCCTTTGTCAAGCCTCTTTCATCCCAGGCTTATAAAAATCTTGTTGCTATCGTACCTATCACAAATCGGGGACACTTGGGAAATATTCCTGAGTCGAAACAGTTTTACCCAACCTGATAGCACACTGAACCCACCTTTAAATGTAAACCCCAATTCTGATAGTCCCGTGATCGAAAGTTAGGGTTTCAATTCACATATTGATTATGAAGTTAATGAACCAGTCTCTGTTGCTTTGCAAAATTCTCGAGGTAAGAAACCACGATGTATTTTCTCACCCAAAAAATCGTTGGAATGGGTAATGGATGTGCTGAAAGAAAGGATTTCCCCTACCCTTACTTATGAGCCTAATAAGGTCCATAGTGACAAACCCACTGTAAATAAAATTCGTAAGGGTAAGAAACAACAGAGCTTAGATTTGAATCTTATGAATAAGATATTGGGTCGATTAATATCTAGGAGTTTAAGGAATCAAAAAAATGATCATTTGAGCTCGATCTCTACGATCAAGATCAATGATCACTGTTCAGATGAAGAGATCGATGATTTCCTTACTTAGGAAGATCTGGACAACCAATTTCTCAAGAATGACACTGTTGGTCAAGCTGAGTAGTATGAATTTATATCTAGATTACCCCCATTTATGAAAGGCCAAGAGGGATTTGCTGGCATTATCCATGACTTGGAACAATCCATAGGGAAGCAAGAAATACTCATTACTGAATATATTCCACCTCGTCCTACTATAGCTCTGGTGCATTGTGACAGTTGTTTTGATTGGGTAGAATGCTATTACAGGGACATACCATTGCTACAGGCACAAGTAAAACATTTGACTGCTCAGAATTCTCTACTTGAATGAGAAAACCAAGAGTTGAAAGCATGCATAGAAAGGAAAAATAAAAGATCCAAAGGATCTGTTAATATAATCATAAAAAATGCAAGCAACTTCAATGGCATCATTAATTCGGAACTGTGTGATCCTTTACTGTCTAATTTCTAAATGGTAAAATTGATTTTTTTATTTTATTTTATTCCATTTTATTTTGTTATGAAAGTCAAAATAGGAATATTTAGTTTTGATTTTCTTTATTAATATGAGACTACCTACATAATCTTTGATTCTGTAGCGAGTCTATTTCTGAACATTAGTTAGCATTATTTTCTGAATATCAATTTTGTTTTCACTATCTACAACAAAATGATAATTATGATGTTCTTTACATGGAAAAACCATCTTGGATCATACGTTCTATTATTCAGTAGTTTATTTCTTTTATGTTGATAAAACTTTGTTATTATTATGACAAACCAACTCCTACAGGAGTGATTTCCTGTTGTACTATTTTTGTAAAACCATATATTTTATGGGGATTGCACTCTATCTTGCATGATAAGAGTTTGTGAATCCTAAACTAGTTTAAATAGTGTTCACTGTTAGTAGTGAAAAAATCTTTGGCTGGGATACATTATGGACATATGATTTTGAAAACTGATATGGAGAAGTTGCTCACCATTTGGCTTTAGACATGTGTGACGCTTACCCCATTATGTTTTTTTTTATTGCCTCCATCTTATGAAATATTATTATGTTTGATGCAGCTTTAGTCTAGTTATCATATGATATTTCATATGATTAAGTATTTTGATGATGTCTGTAATTTGTTATTGCATTTTACATATGTGATCAATCCGCCATTTGATTATTGTCAATTTATTCTAGATATTAAATGATGGATTATATTAATGCTTTGGATTGAGTTTCCTCTCTTTATAAGTGTTGATTATCATAAGATCACCAGATCTATACATTTATCATTTTGTTGTTATATTCTCGCTCTAATGCATATTTGAGTTTKCTCTGGGGGTGTTAGCACTACTCTGTTACTGGTTTCCCTCACATGCCAGACAGTTAGGAGTTCGAATTATACAGGACRATAAATTCAGTTTAATCCTTTAGTTACAGGTTAGTTTACTTGTCATGTAGTTGAATTATTTATTAATGAAATAAGGGCATCTCGAATTAGCTTTGAATGTTTATCTATTMGTATTTCAATTATATTTGTTTAGTATTCATTAGTTTTATACTTTTAAATATTCAAAAGAAAATAGAAAAATGTATGTACTTTATTTATCTCTTTTATAAACACTTTCAAGAACATCCATTTTGCAAGACGTCCAATAAATMTTGCAAGTTGTATATACACTGTTTATAAACATATGTACATATTTGTGTTTCCATTTGAACGCTTGTAATTATTTAACTTATATTCTTAGTATCGTAGCTTTTTTAGATTAGTTTCTTTTCTTTATTATTTTTAGGACTTTAGTTGGCCAACAGAGACATTAAACCTGTCGGGTCATTTCATTTCAAACAACTTGGGTTATTTAGACAACCCCAGTCCAGATTTGACCTTACAGTTAACAGTGTGTCACATAGTCCCGTCAACAAATGGAACTAGAAGGAGGGCCTGAAAGAAATTGATGGCACATGGAGGTCGTAAGAATCCCCCACACACTTGCACTCCTGTCGTAACATGTAGTCTCTCCGACACAAACGTTACACTTGAAACAACAACTACCTCAAACGATAACCCTGATATTCCCGTTGAGCTAGTGACAACAGTTCCTCAAGGGATTGACGTCGAAGAAATTTTACTCCAGACACTCATAAGAACTCATAGTGCCTTAGCTCGTATTAGACAACCTGGTAGACAACTCAATCAACCCCTTGACTTTACAAATCTACGAGAACAACTTCAAATCATTGGTCTGCCTAGAAACATGGTAGGGACTGGAAATATTATCGATCCTTCTCAAACAATCATCCTTAGAGATGGAGGATCTGGTATCCCACTGTCTCCACCTGGTTCTTCTCCATCCTCTTCAGGAGGAGAGTCTTCATACGAAGGCAGTTCTTCATCAGAACCATCTTAGCCTTCAACACCACCAAATCCCATGGCAAACCAAAATAATTTTTCTAGACCCTGGCTTAATAAAGATGTCGTGGTTGTACTTGGACCCCAACACCCATTACCTAAACATCCAGAGAAATGGTTGCCCAAATTTGATCCAGATTCAAAGCAATCCGCTGAGAATCACATCAAGAAATTTATGTTGGCCATTAGACTCCAGAGTGTTGAACATGATGATGTAGTATGTAGATTATTTCCTTTTACTTTTGAGGGAAATGCCTACACATGGTATTTCTCTCAACAACCCCAAACCATCGTCTCTTGGGACAAGTTTGAAACTTCTTTTCTGGAAAAATTTGGAGATGATAAATCCTCAGAAGTCTTGGTTATGGAACTCTCTATCTTAAAAACAAACCCTACATAAAAAGTGAAGGACTTTAAAAAAGGTTTTTGAAGTTAAATAACAAAATCCCTGATTCGATGCCTGCATAAATTTTAATTGTTTCATATTATGCTAAGCCCTTGCACAATAACATAGCCATAAGGGTTAAAAGGTCCAAGAAGAACACTTTGTTAGAAGACTTTGAGGAGGCAAGTCAAATTGAGAAATATATATTAAGCTTAAAAGATAATCTAAATAGTGAAGCTGAAACAACTTCGTCTTCTAAGAAGAAAATAGAAATTCTCACTAGGCCTCCTCAAACAAAAAATCAACAAGAAACTTTAGACTTGGGAAACTTGCAGAAAGATTTCCAGAAACTGTCCAATCAGGTTGTTGACTTGAAAATATCAACTGAGGAGGCATCCGCAAGAAAATGAAGTTTCAAACCTCCTTTTATAAATCCTTTCCCTCCAAACTGACCTAACTCGACCACAGAAGGTCTAAATTTCGAAAATTTACAGTATGCTTTGCAAACGATATTAGAATCACATGATAATTTTGTTTCTGTCCTCCTGAAAATTCCAATGATATAGATGAGAAAGAGGTACCACATAGGAGGACTCATCCCCTCCTATTTTCGGGCACTATTCAGACAATATCTTTCAAGCAAATTTCGAAACTTCCCACCCCTAAAATACTAGGAGTAAAAAAAAAAAACAAGCCCACTGCAGAAACTAGTAAAAATGTGCCTCATAAACAAACAAAGCAAGCTGAAAATAGAAAAAACTTAGCTGCCCCAATTTTAGAATATGATTTAGTCGAAGATATGAAAAAACTAAGGGCAAATATTTATGTTTTTGAACTGTTGAAATTTCCTCGTATTTTGCAGAAAATGCTTCAAAGCATCACTGGAAACAGTAAAAAGAATGATGTTAGCAGTAAAAAATCAGCAGAGATTGATTCAAACGCAGCTACAAATGTTCCAACTAAAAATACATCTGAACCTCAAGACAAAAGGGACTTAGAAGAAAAATCTGTAGCAAATGTAAATAAAATTGTTTTAGGGACAACACTAAAAAACCAACAGAATTTCGTTGTTTCTACACGGAAAAATGTCCTGCCTTTTTTATTAACCTTTGAAATTTTTAATATAAATGTACATAATTGTATGGTTGACTCCGGTTCATCATCAAACGTGATTCCTCTATCGATATGCCAAAAAATTAATGCAGAAGTACAACCCTCTGATCTCAAAATTATTCAGCTAGATCGAATGAATGTTAAGGTGATCGATGAGCTTAAGAATGTGTTGATTAGATTATCATCCAATCCTAAAGTTAATCAGATAATTGATATTATCGTTGTTGATATTCTTCAAGTTTATGGTCCATTTTTAAGCAAAGATTGGTGAGAACAGTTGCACGGTTATTTTGCTACAAACTAGTCTCACTTGTGGCTGCCTGAAAATGGACAACCCAACAAAATCAAGATAAATAGAGAACATTGTATTAAGCATACCATGAAAGATTTGAATGATCTAAATGAGCCTTTTGTTACCATGGAAAATTCAATTGAAACAAATGGGATGAATACTTTTTTCGGTAACTTTATGAATGAAATTTCTCCTATCGCAGACCTAGAACAACAATCTGAAGTAATGGTCTGCACTCAGATTTCAACTTCACCAAATAGGCCAAGTATCGCTAATGACACACATATATGGTCCTTATATTTCGATGGATCTAAGTCTCGAGAAGGAGCAGGTGCTGACTGTGTACTCATTGACCCTACAGGTAATAAATTTTTTATTTCTTGTTGGTTAGAGTTTGAATGCACCAACAACACAACCGAGTATGAAACGCTTCTGCAAGGACTCAGGAAAGCACTGGACATGGATGTGAAAATTTTTGTATTTTTTGGCGATTCAAAAATAGTAGTTAAACAGGTAAGGAATGCAATACACTATTTTTCTCCGCATCTGAAAAGTTACCAAACCGAGGTATGGAGTTTGATGCATAATTTTTCAGCATTTAATATAAATTATATTCCTAGGATGAGTAATTTAGAAGCTAATCTACTAGCTAATGTTGCTTCTAAATTGTTTCCTGATGAAGGTCTTTCTCCTAATGTGTTTTCGATCGAATTGTTGTTCAAGCCATCGATTCTAGATAACATCACAAATTGGAGAGTATTGGATGGTGACCAACATATAATCAACTTTATGCATATGGAAGACACCTTCCAAGATGCAATTATTGATGAAGGCACTCATGACGAGAACCTTCGAGACTTCACGGTAATATATGATCCTCGATATCTTGAATCGACATCCGATCTGGTAAAATCTATCCCATATCTGTTGTGAGATTATAAATTTTTTATGACTTGCATGATAAGTTTAGAGGGGTAGTCAACTGTAAAACTAACATTTCCTCTTTGATATATGAAACTCTTAATTTAGGAACAAGAGATAATCCTGAAAACATTAATCTCGGAAAGGGATGCTTCGAGCAAGAAATATCCTCTTTCATAAAATTATTTAAAGAATATAAATGTGTATTTGCTTGGACGTACGATGACTTGAAATTTTTTGATGTAAACATTATACATCATGTAATCCCTATGAAACCCCAGACTCAGCCTTTTCAACAAAAGTTGAGGAAGATGCACCCTAAATTGGAACTTACTGTTAAAAAGGAACTAAACAAATTACTAACTGTGAAGATAGTTTTCTCGGTTAGGCACACTAAATGGGTGTCTAATTTAGTCCTTGTAAGGAAGAAAAGTGGCGAAATTCGACTTTGCATTGATTTTTGAAACCTAAACCGAGCATTTGATAAATACAACTACCCCGTTCCTCCAATGGAACAAATTCTACAACAGGTATCCGGTTCCGAAAGACTATCTTTTTTAGATGGTTTTTTGGGATACAACCAGGTCCTTATGTCTCCTTTAGACCAACTTAAAACCACCTTTCATACCCCATGGGGCACTTACACCTACAGGAAAATGCCTTTTGGTCTAATAAATGTTGATGCCACTTTCTAGAGAGAAATGGAAATTGATTTTTGTGGCCTCATTAACCAGTCAGTCGTGGTCTATATTGATGATGTCACCGTCTTTTCTAAAAACAAGAAAGATCACTTGTCCCACCTTAGGGCTGTCTTGGAACGATGCCACAAGTTCGGCATATCTCTCAACCCTAAGAAATCAGTCTTTCCAGTAGAGCAAGGAAAACTTATTGGGTTCATAGTATCTAAGGATTGAATGATTATTGATCTCGAAAGAACCCAAGCCATTGCTAAACTTCCCCTTCCTTCTTCCAAAAAGGCCATGTAGTCCTTTTTGGGCAAGATTAATTTTGTCATAAGATTTTTCCCGAGATTCTAAAAAATGGTTAGACCGTTACCAAATCTAATTAAAAAGGATGTTTTGTACTGACGGGGACCTCAATAAAGTCAGGCTTTCGATTCAATTAGAAAACCAATAATGGAAGCCCCTTCCTTGATGAGTCTCGACTTTTGTTAGGATTTCAGTCTTTACACTTTTGCATCTGATAGATATTATGCTACTGTGCTTACACAGCAAAAATACTGAAAGTAATGAGATACCCATTTCCTTCTTGAGATATTATTTTAAAGGAGTAGAACTTAATTACCCAGCAATAGATCACCAAAAATATTTTTTTTTTAAAGTAGTGAAACACTTTCGAGCTTACCTGTTAAAATCCATAACCAAAGTTGTTGTTCCTTACCCCGCCGTGAGAAACCTGTTAGTACAAAAAGAGCTAGGTGAGAAAAGGGAATATTGGATGACATCACTACAGGACTATGACCTTGAAATAACTCCTGCACAAATTGTTAGAGGTCAAGGCCTCTGTAAACTAATGGATAATTCATTTGAGGAACAAGAAAGTCAAGTAAACACATCAACTGTAAATCAGCACAACGAAAAACAAATCAATTGTGTAGAAGCTACACCCAATTCTTGGTATGAGAACATTAGATTTTATTTAATGTATGGATCTTCTCCCTGTAATCTTGATCCAAAAATTATAAGAGCAATTAGGCTTAAATATACATATTTTTAGCTAATCAATGATATGTTATTTCGAAACAACTTTGATGATGTTTTTATGCGTTGTTTAGAAAATGAGGAGTTCAAAAGAGTGTTGGTTGAACTTCATGTAGGTGAAGTTGGTGGTCACTTTGGTGGATATACCACTGCCCACAAAGTGCTAAGGGCTGGGTACTATTGGCCTACCTTGTTTAAAGATGCCCATACGCTGTCTCGCAAATGTGTAATATGCCAAAATGATGTAGGACGGGTGAAAAAATATGTTTTTCCTTTGCAACCTATTACTATAGATGCACCTTTTCAGCAATGGGGTCTAGATATCATAGGACCAATCAACCCCCCTTCTTTGCAGCAACACAAGTACATCCTTACAACAACATACTATGTTACAAGATGGTCTGAAGTTGTACCTTTAAAAGTGGTCAACACCAATTAGATAGTATCTTTTTTGAACTCCCATATCATCACTCAATTCGACATTCCTGAATGTCTGGTTTTTTACAATGCCTCTTATTTTTTATCCCTTGATATGAATGTTTTCTCTCTGGAGAAAGGGATTAAATTTATGTATTGTAATAGCTACTGCCCTCAAGAAAATGGTCTAGAAGAATCAACAAATACGAATTTAATCAAGATTATCAAAAGGACAGTTTCAGAAAACCACAAGAATTGCCACAATGCATTGTACAGTGCACTTTGGGCTGATAAGGTAACTCCAAAAGATTATGTTTGTAATTCCCCTTTCTTCCTTGTCTATAGAAGAGAATCCATCCCCCCCCACATGTATTACTTCCTTCTCTGCAATTATCGAAGAAATTTCAAGAAGAGGAGTGTACTCCTCTAGAAAATTGGATAAATTCTTTATTAAAACTAGAAGAGGTGAGAACACATGCTAAACAAAAACTAGATCAACACCAACAAATCGTGAAAAGTTGGTTTGCTGCAAATTCGTCTTCTGATAGGAATTTTGAGGTTGAATATTTGGTTCTCAAGTGGGACAAAGTCCACGAGGGAAAGGGGGAACACACCAAGTTTGAAAACCTGTGGTTGGGACCATTTGTAATTTCTGAAAAATTGGGTCCTATTTCTTTCCGTCTACATAATTTGGACGGATAGCCAGATACTTTCCCAGTGAATGGCCAGTCTCTCAAGAGGTATTTCTCTTGATAATTTCCAGTCCACCCTCTTCTAAATATTTTTAATTTCCTTTACTGTTTTTTATTTTGGTTCTTTTCATTTTGCTTGATTTTGATTTGTTTTCTAAATAATTATGTCTGAGTCGCCATTTCATTTATTGAAGGGAATCAAAACTCTTATTCATTAGTAACAATTGGTAACTTTTCAAGCACTTGAATAGTAAATTCTTAGATCAGAAGAGGAAAGTTTTTATGTAATCACTGTTTCTGGTTTCTCGTTAAAATCACATGAAGACAAAATTATCCTTAAAAAGCTTCTAACGCTGCCCTTGTTTTAATGAGAACAACTCAATGTGATTCCCCATCCTAGAGAAGATTTCTTAACATAAATATAATGGTCCAAATCATGATGAAAGTCATCAAAACAAAAAAATGATTCTTAAATGATCAATATTTTCATTACCATATTATGAAATCTTTAGTATCACCACACTCTCTTGAATATCATGAAGTTCTGGAAATTATAAACAAATTCTAAAGAGTTGGAAGCACTGTAATGTGTGGGAAGTGTTTGCAAACCTGTAAGGACACTGAATAGGTCTACTGGTAGTGGGTAAATGCATGCATGATACCAAGGAAACTTCGACGAGGTACTGAACAGGCCTGCTGGCAGCGAAGAAATGTTGGGTTTAAGAATATCCTCAGGTATGTCTTTTGATTTGATCAAGTATGAAGATGTTTTTATCATCAATGGATGAATCTTGGATAGGATAGAAGTACTAGAGTGGGTTAAATGACATCCCTGCTGAGGCTATAGATGCCTACTGGCAGTAGTGGCCCTGTCAAGAGTATCAAAGTCATCTATATAAACGTTGCTACACTTGTGATCCAAATAAGATACCATATTACATTTTCGGACAGAAATGCATCCAATGCTAAAACTACATTATTTCTGAGCTATGATTGGAATACTTGATTTGTCGTTAACTGTTTCTGAAAATTTATTTCATCTGTGCCCCTGACATAAATTTTCTGGTAATGTAGAGATAATTGTTTCGCCTAGCGTGTCGCCATTGTTGGTAGCCACCAATTTTGTTGTTTTTTATCACAATTAAAATCATCATAAAGAGATGATATCTTTCTATAGCTGCCACCTCCTTACATTTATAAGCGCTTATGTTTTCTAAGCTTCGAGGCGATGATTTGGATAAACTTATCTTATGAGTTTTTCGTTTAAGTTTTCATTTGTTTTGTTTAAAATTCATGACTACAAACATGAAATTTAAACAAGAACTTAACTTGGGTAATTATTCTGTAGTTTGTGTTTTTCTTATTTCATTTTACCAAAGAAACTACACCTTGAGGAAACCCATATGTTTCTAAGCTTCAAGTTTTATAAACTCATTGATTAATTCACTCCCACAATTTTTATGTATTATGGGTATCATGACTTAATCGGTTCTATGGTTGATCGTTTGGTTTTATTTTTTGAAATGTATGAACGCGCAATGGGATTAACATTTGATATGTGCTTCATGTTCTCAAAAGTCATCTCACATTCATGGCAATTGGTACAGGTATGATGTACCTAAGAGCACACCTCATCCCATTGTCCTGTGAAATTAATGAACCCATTCATTATTCGAATTGACATT
>SNQJ01S0021071.1:92441-106426 GCA_010110895.2 Picea sitchensis | reverse complement strand
ACCATGGCCTTGATGTCGTAAGGTCCCTTCCAACTATCCTTCGTTCCGCACACACTTCTTGCTCCAAGGATTCTGAGACCATAGATTTGATAGCTACTCACAATCTATCTTGACAAAGAAAATCTCAAAGCCACTCTAACCAAGCCAAATCTAACAAGCTCAAGAACCAACAAAGCTAATCCAAGCTAACTTTCTCCATGAGAACTCCTCTCCTTTTATAAGTTGAAGAGGATAAGGTGAGGAGGTTAGGATGATCCCACTAAATCATGAAAGTGAGTAAGATCCAAACCGTTCAGATGCCACCTCACCATAGAAGTTTCTCCTTCTAGAAGATTCGAGAAAACACTCATTTTTCCCATGTGCAGGCATTCTCACACCCTAGCTATAGAGCAACCTGCGAACACCTCGCACCCTGGCTATAGTGCAACCTATGAGAATGGGTCATTCTCACACCCTGCCTATATAGAAACCTGCGAACTTCCTTTTTTATAAGGTTTTTACATAGGAAAATGCAAATTTTGTCCTCAGGAAAAGTTCTTCTCCCTTCTCTCTTTAGGAACTCAGGACACTGACCCCTCTGAAGGAAACATATAGGTTTACATTATTAATGATCATAGGGATGATGAAAATAATTTGTAACATTGGGGACATCCAATTTCAAGTGTTCCTATCCTTCACTAAAAATCAATCCAGGTGGGCTAAGGCCCACAAAACTTTCATGAAGAGAGAAACTGGGTTAGATATCTGGATCAGGGGGGAATCACCAAGGTCTTTTCTAGCTATCATGCGACACAGGACATTCATGAAAAGGGAAGGAGTGAGAAGATCTTTAGGTCCTATTCATAAACAGGTTATACGATCAGGCATAGCATATTTTATGGAAATCAAAGAAGAATCTCTTGTTGGCTCTAGTTTAAGGTGGGATGTCTCCCCAATTGAAGTAAAGGTTAGAGAGCCCTTCGGTTTCAAGAAATTATTTTTAGCCACCTTTAGAATAGAAAGATATGCCAGAATGATCCAAAAGGAAGGACTTGCCTAGATTGGGTGTAGATATAATCCCCCTCTTATCTGGTTTCCTCCAGAGGATTACCGGATAGATTATCAATTTAATAAAAAGAGGGAAGACACTACTTTCGGAGAACTCATAAGAAAGAATGGGTTCAGGGCACCTGGTGAAACAACTTTTCCTCCTTACAACATCAATTATTTACATGTAATAACTTAGCTTGCATGAGGACATGCAAGAAGGTAAGATGGGGGGTATGTTAGGTTATGAAAAGGTACAAATATTCTCCTCATTTCCATGATTTATGATATCATCTTGATTGACTTTTCTTTTATTTAGGAATAAAATAGGATAGGAAATGATTAAAATGTCTTCTAGAACTATTATTGAGTTGAAGTTCATAAATTCTAAAATATGGTTGGAATTGTTTGATTTTGTTACAAGAATGGGCAAATTTAGGTAAACTCACAATAGCGAAAGAGATTTCAAGGATGTGCAAGCTATTGGAGGTTAAAGATATGGAGCATAAGGTAGTTTTAAGAGAGATAAGTTCTCTATTTTGTAAACTTCATAAATAGTAATAGTGATCCTGATGATCTCTCAATCCTCAAGATAGATTAATTTACCCATATTTTGTAATATAAAAAGGGTGGTAAATCCTGGAAAGGATAATCGAAGAATTGTATCTAAGCATTCAAAATTTAGAATTGCTCTGCGCAAACAGTTTCTGTAAATGTTGTCTCAGTTATGGAATTAATAAAGGTTTTGAACGTTTCCATCATTTTCGTATACTGAGTTTCTAGTAGCAGTTCTTCTGAGGACCGAGGGCCCAATCTGAAGGAGTTACTGTCTCAATCCGTATTTTATCAGTTTGATTTCTGTTTTGAACTTTAAATCCTTTTTTTTTTATCATCATTAAGATAATGCATAAGCGTGTTAATGTTTTGATATTGTTTTCTTGTAGAAGATAGATGCTTTCATTTGAATGTTGCGATTTCTATTCCAGATTCCATTTGTTGTAGTTTACTACTTGACAGTTCCTCTCATTTTCACATGTGCTATTCCTTTCAATTAAATTATCAATTGTTGTCCCTTTCCGTTAAATTAGCATTTGTTGTTTCTTTTGCTTAACTAGCATTTGTTGTTCCTTTCTGTTAAATTAGCATTTTTTGTTGATTTCGCTTAACTAGCATTTGATGTTCCTTTTACTTAGTTAGCATTTGTTTTTAAATTACTATTTTGTCTCAATTTACAGTATTCAATTATTTCTTTCCAGTAGATTAGATAGTCATAAATAGATCATCTTAGTTTCATAGACTCAATTGTTGTTTCTTAATTAGATCAATTCATGCCTTTAATATCAGATTCAATTATTGTCTCTTAATTAGATCAATTAAGTAATTCAATTCATGCCTTCAATTCATAGCACATTATAGATCATATTTCAATCCTGTTCAGTAGGATATTAGCTTTAGAAACTTAATGAATGTGTGAGGAACTTGATTGTTAATAAACTCATATTTTCTTTAACTACACGATTTTAGCCTCTATGAGTTGTCTGCATAGAATTTGTTTATATTCTTGAAATAGAAGACGAATCCTCGGGTTGATAAATTAATGTTAAACTAAAGATTGTTTTTAGGACATCTTTAGAGACCAACATTGGCCTTAAACCAATAGGCCAGACCATGCCACTGAATAAATTTCATGCTATGATACCATATATATTTATATACATATCTATCTAATGCAATTGAAACAGTTATAGAACTATGTTAATACACCTATTCATGTAGAAACAACATTAAAACATACATGCAATATATACAGACAATTATAATAGCATTATAACTTGATTTGAAGATACACATCATATAGAGAATACAGATCTGGTACCAAACTTTTGATAGATGACCACCAACTACCTGCAGACCTTCCATGAACCTCCCAGCCTTAGACCATGCTGCTCATCATGCTCAATAGTGGGTCACCCCCGATCTGGGACTAAACTCCACAGATAAAGTGATTCCTAGGCTTGGAAAGGACAACATGAAAGTCACACATATCAACAGGAAGGATTTTCTCCCAAAATCCACTTACGCCCATAGCCCACAGACCCTAATTCCCTACACACCTATCCCACCCCAAGAGTGTACACCTTCAATATCTCAAGTCCACCGACTTTCCACCTCCTTCCATGGATTCAACAACATGATGGACCAGAACTCTCAGAGTATTGTAGCTGCTACGAGACTCCCTCCAGGAGAACTCACTTCCTCATAACACTCTCTCACCTAGAGTGAGTTGCTCACAGTCCTGACAACTTGCCTCTTCTATCCAGCTCCTAGTCCAATGGGTAACCACCACAAAATAAATTGTGTATGTTCTCCGGTAATGACAACAAGCCACACCAGTCCAAATAAAATGTGGGAAGCAACAACAAAGGCTAATGTGCGATATGGCTTAGACACTACGCAGTTGTGTTGTGCTTCATAGGAAAAATAGTTATCTTCATAACAGAGGTGTGCAGGTTTCAAAAGTTGTAGAGATAGACGATGGAGACAATGGTTGTCTGTGTCGAGGCTCTCTCTATCTTAGTGCGTGCATTAGCAGGGAGTATGGGATACTTGCAAGAGTGGAGATGATCGCGAGAGTGGTCATGGAACCCCCAACGAGATGAATTTCCTACCTAAACACTACATGCACCCAAGTTAACACACATCTTCCTGAAGCTGCATTAGCTCCACTTAACACTCGTTCCCTTTCCATGGGAACTTAGGACAACATAGGTTATGTAAAACCTTAGCCTCTAGGAAATAATAATATAATATTATCCCTTTAGAGGTAATCCCTCTATATTATCCCCTATTCCCATACACTCAACCCCTTCCCTTCCCCTACCTAGTGGATCTTAGTCCCCCATAACTCTTTCTTCGTGGTCCATCTACACGCAGCGATGTAATTTTATTAATTTTGTGAGTATTTACATATACAGAATCAAGCTTATTGGCCTTACCATATGGATCTCCAACCTAATAAACACATAATTCCTATAACTTATAAACACTTGTCTCACCAACCTATAAACAAAATTACAATTCAGAAGTGGCTCTTCCTTGGGGTGTTACAATCCCCTCCCCTTATTTTTGCACTACAGTCCTCAATGCAACTTATTTACAGAACAACAACACGATTTCCAATATCTTAAAAAAGATGTGGGTACTCTACCCTCATAGCATCTTCATGATCCCATGTTGTGTCCTTAGGACCATACCAAGTCCGTTGAACCTTTACAATATTTATGACTCGATTCCAGAGTTGCTTTCTCTTCCAATCCAATATATGCTCATGTGGCACTTGCAAAGCACCTTCTTGCTCCACCTGAATCACATTCCAATCAATCACATGATTAGTATTCGGTATATACTTCTTGAGCAATGATACATGAAATACATTATGAATAGTCATGGATGCATACAATGCAAGAATGTAAGCTACTAGTCCAATCATTTCTAGGATTTCAAATGGTCCATAATATATGACTGCCAAATTGGAACAACTTCCCAGCTTCAGGGAACTTCTGTTATATTTCACCTTCAGGAAAACATGATCACCCACTTTAAACTCCCTGTGGGTTCTACCTTTTTCTTCCTGTATTGGGAACCCTTCAAATTATTCTTTATATTTAACAATTTCTCTTCCATTTCCTTGAGCAACACTGGCCCAACCACTTCCCTATCGGTTGGGTTTTCCTAGCTTACTGGGGTGTTTCACTTTTTGCCATAAAGTGCTTCAAACGGGCTCATCTTAAGTGATGCTTGATACCCATTATTGTAGGAAAATTCTACCAAATGTAGATACTCTTCCCATTTAGATTGTTTGTACATCACACACATCCTCAACATATCCTCTATCACTTGGTTCACCCTTTATGTTTTCCCATCAGTCTCAAGATGATAGGTTGTGATGAAGTTCAGATTTGTTCCGAACCCTTTGAATAACCCTTTCCAAAACTTTGAGGTAAAATTTGGGTCTCTATTGGACATAATTGTCTTGGGTATGTCATGAAAGCATGCTACTTCCCTCATATAAATATTAACAACATTGGTTTCCTTGTGAGTAACCTTCATAGGAATGAAATGGGAATCTTTAGTAAGATTTTCCACCACCACCATGATTGCATCATGCTGCTTGCTTGTTCTAGGCAATCCTATGATGAAATCCATTGTCACCACTTCCCACTTCCACTGAGGAATGGCTAATGGCTGAAATAACCCAGTTGGGTGTCTATGCTCAGACTTGACCCTTTGACATTATAATAATTTAGGTATGTATTCAACAATATCTCTCTTCATTCCTGGCCAATATTATTGGTTCTTGACTGCTTAAACTATTTTATGATATCCCGGGTATCCCGCATAAGGTACATTGTGCATTTATTTTAAAATCACACTCCTCAATTCAGGAGAACTGGGTACATAAATTATGTTCCTGTACTAGAGTATTCCATCATCTTCCAATCTATAATCTTCAACTTTCTACAGCATCTTACCTTGTTGTAACTTTGTTACCAGCTCCCTATACTACAAATTTGCTTTTGCAACTTCCAAAATTTTTCCTTTAACATCAGTTTGATACATGCTGATGGTTGTAGCATGTAGTTCATGCACTCTTTTGCTGATTACATCATCCACTTTGTTCTCCTTTCCTTTGATGTGCTTGATATCAAAGTCATATTAGCAGAGGAATTCCAACCATCTGTTCTTCCTAACATTCAATGTAGGCTGATCAAACAAATAATTTAGACCATTATGGTTTTTCCTAGGCTCAAACCTCTTTCCCATGAGGTAGTGTCTCCATTTATTTAAAGCGTCTACAATGGATTCCAACTACAAATCACGAGTGGCGTAGAGACTTTCATGCTCTTTCAATTTTCTGGACTCGAAACATATCACAAATCCATTCTGAATAAGGACTCCTCCTAGTCCTTCTTTGCATGCATTAGTGAAAACCACAAAATATTCATTTGGATCTACAATATTCAGAATTGGAGCAATGGTTAACAACTGCTTCAATTTTTGGAAGCTCATTTCACATTATTTTTTCCATTGAAACGTTTTCCCCTTCCTTTGCAAAAGGAAGTGATGGGATGAGTTATTCTTGAAAACCCTGCAATGAACCTTCTATAGTACAAAGATAGACCAATGAAGAATATGAATTCTGTCACATTTTTAGGTGTTTTCCACTCTTTAATGGCCTCAATATTTTCAAGGTCCACTGCTATCCCTTCTTCAGATATGATATGACCCAAATAGTGAATTATGTTATGATAAAATTAGCACTTGCTCAATTTGGAATAAAGATGATGCACTCTTAGCACTTGCAACACCATCCTCAAATGATGCTCATGCTCTTCTTCCAACTTGGAATATACAAGTATTTCATCCAAAAATACAATGACAGACTTATCCAAATATTCTTGGAAAACACCATTCATTAAGCACATGAAAACAACTAGTGCATTTGATAACCCAAATGGCACCACTGTGAACTCATAATGACCATACCTTATCCTGAAGGAGGTCTTAATGATATCTTCATATTTAATCCTTACTTGATGGTATCCTGAACTGAGATCTCTCTTCGAAAATATCTTTGCATCCTTCAACTGATCGAAGAGATCATCAATCCTTGGTAAGGGATACTTGTTCTTTATAGTTAATTTATTTAACTACCGGAAGTCAATGAACAATCTCAAGGTCCCATCTTTATTTTTTACAAATAACAGTGGGCACCCCAAGGTGACACACTTGGGTGTATATACCCCTTCTTCAAAAGTTCTTCTAGCTTCATTTGTAGCTCCTTCAACTCTAATGTACTCATTCTTTAAGGAGTATTTGACACTGGAGCTGCTCCAGGCATCAAATTTATGCAGAAATCAATATCTCTCTTTGGGGGTAGTCCTAGTACTTCCTTGAAAACATCTTCAAAATCATTCAGGACTGAATGATCCTCCAATTTGGGCACCTTATCCTTGGGTGCTTCTTCCATATGAGATGAAAATATTTGGAAGCCCTTCCTGTAACACTTCTCCAGTTGCATTGCTGAAATTTCTTGGACAATAAATTCCCTGGGAATTCCTTGGATTGTTCTCCAATTTACTTCCTCATCCAAGCAAGTGAATGCCTTGTTATGAAATTCTAAGATGGCATGGTGTTGGTCTAACCAATCCATACAAATTAGGTACTCATATGATCCTAAAGGAATATGTACAATTATTCCTTGGTACTCAGTCCATTCATGTCCACTGGACATGATTTAATCAACTCAACAACCTTTCTCTTGGTTCTTGTATCCAACTGCACCAACCAAGATTTCCCATGCTTTCTTCTTGGAAATTGTAATATTTCCACTACCCTGGGATCTATATAGCTATGAATAGCCCTTGAATAAATTAAAATAGTAAAGGAATGGTTATTGATCATACCTTTAAATTCAATCATGTGTGATTGAAACTCATCTTTCTTGTTGTCTAGGGCTGCATAGATCCTTGGTACTCTTCTTCCCATGACCTTTACCATTTCTTCTTGTTGAACATTGTGAACAACTCTCACTTTGTCACCTCTGTGAGGAAAATCTCTATACTTGTGATCTCCTTTACAACCCCAACATTCCATAGGTGTCTGCCTTGGCCTTTTCCCACCTACTTCATCCATCCTGTGCTCTCTCAAAACTGGTTGTCCTTGAGGACTATTTCTAAAAAATGGTGTCTTGTTCCCCTTATGCCTTTGCTCCCTTTTAAACTTCCTCCTGTCTTCCCAAGATTTTTGGAAAGTAGGCTTTCCTTTTTTCTGATCATATAGGCATTTAGCTCACCTTATGGTCTCCTCCAATGTTTTGGGATCATCATACTGGATCTTGTCACTGATGAAAGATGGAAGTCCACTTGGATACCTTTGAATCTTAATTGTCTCATCCTTGATGAAGGGGACATACTTCAACAAATCCAAAAATATTCTTTCATACTCATCAATGGACATACTTCCTAGCTTGAGTTCAAATAAATATTTCATTTTCTTGTCATAATACCTCTTAGTTAAGTACTTCTTTATAAAATGCCTCTGGAATTCTCTCCATGTAACATTATTCTCTCTGACTTGTTGCATTTGCACAAGTTGATCCCACCATATGGATGCCTTTTATTTTAGCTGATCTATGGCAATTCTTCCTTCTCCATGAGAAGAGTAATTATGCAAGTGGAAATATTTCCTCATGCCCAATAGCCATGCCTCAACGTCTTCATCTTTCTTGGGATCTCCATCAAAAGTAGAAGGTTTGATCTTGTTCATTTGTCTTTTCAGTTCATCCACTCGATATTTCCTATGTTTTTCGAGTATGGGATCGACTTGAACTATTGTGTGATCTCTTATTGGAATGCCTCTGAGAGTGACAGTGATGTCTACTAACACTTCTTGTTCTTCTTTTCTCATCAGGAGACCTGTGACTTCTTGAATGGCTTGAGCCACTCTCCTTATCCAATTAATTTTCTATTCTTTCTAGGCTCTGCATAAACTTCATGTTGAAGTATTCCTATTTCTCCTTGACTCTCTTAAGCCTTTCAATATCTTCATGGTGAATTAGGCCATCTCTTTGCAAATTTTTAATGAATTTCATCATGCCCACGTCTGTATCTACTTCTTATCCATTCCCATTGGAGTTCGATCCTTGAATTCCTAGATGGACATCTATTCCTCTTACTTCATCCTCCTTACTATAATCATCTTATGCCTCCTCCATTTCTCTGCACTATGGAACAATTCGGTTCGGTTCTAACAATTGTTAACTCTACAAAATGTGTAGTCAACCAAAATTTTTCAGGTTACTTGACTTAATAATTTTCCTGAATAACTTAAACAATCTGATTCAACAAAAGAATATTAGACTCCATTTTCAGTGGGTCTTGGTCGATCAAGAACCTCTTAGTATTCTATCTATAAGCCCAACTCTATTCTGAAACAATTTTTCGGGCATTATCCCCTTTTTCTTCATCCCTTGGTTTGCATGTGACCATGACTATGACAGATTTCTAGTGATTTGGACTCTTATCTGAAGCCTTGAAACTTTGAGGCTTCGGAGCTTCGAAGTTTTCCCTTTCCACACCTCACAAACATCACAGAACAACGAACTATCAAACACATGAAGAGCGATGGATCTACGGTCCACATTCCTTGCTCAGATATACGGTGAATAGGAGCTTCTGGGACTTTGGGCTTTAGTGGTTTCCAAAGCACATTCCAACAAATATCCCAGAGTGCCAAATGGGTGAACTCGCAAAGTGGGGTGGATCAATGGTCCATGGATTCCTAGCATCAACGAAAAACTCACGAAGTGGGGTGGATCAACACCGAAATATGTAAATAATTCGTGTGTACTTTATGAGAGGATCCATCACGGGTCCAACATAGGTCCAAGAGCCAATTCGTCTCTAAAGAAGAAGAACAATTGTACAAATATTACCTTACAAGAAATATAATTTTCAAATATCCATAACTTCCTACTCAAAACTTAGAATTGAGCAAGGGAGCAGTCATAGGAAATATATTGGATAGTGGAACATAATTGTTCACCCAAAATATTGATATGAACAATCAATCTATCAAACAATCAAAAGAAAGAAGTCATATGTATTATTGAATAAGAATGGTTCATATTTTTCATGAAATTTTTGAGTTAGTTAGCGTGAAAACGTTCTGTTGGATGCACATTTTGAAAATTTAACATCAACTAGATCATAGGAAGAGGGGGGATAAACCACCACTCTTTAGAATATTTCTTAGGGACAATTGTCTCCTAGAGAACCCATATCAACTGGGAAATGTAGGAAAAGGCCAAGACAACCACCTATTCAATGTTGGGGTTGTAAAGGAGATCATATGTTCAACGATTGTCCCCATTGAGGTGACAAAGTGAGGGTTGTCCACAATGTACAACAAGATGAAACAATGGAGGATATGGGAATAAATGTACCAAGGATCTATGCATCCCTGGACAAAAAGCAAGCATAATTTCAATCACACATGATTGAAGTGGAAGGTATGATTAACAACCAACCCATTGCAATTTTAATTGATTCAAGATCTTGTCATAGTTATATAGATCCTAAGGTGGTGGAWAGATTTCATTTATCAAGAAGCGAGMATGGGAAATCTTGGTTGGTGTAGATGGMTACTAGAKCCAAGAGAARAGTTAATGAGTTGGTTAAATCATGTCCAGTAGGCATGAATGGGCTGAGCACTAAGGAAGATTTGAACATCTTTCCTTTAGGTTCCTATGACTGTCTAATATGGATGGATTTGTTGGACCAACACCATGAAATCCTAGATTTTCACAACAAGGCATTTAATTTCCTGGATGAGGAAGGGAACCTAAGGACAGTACAGGAAATTTCCATGGCGATACCTATCAAAGAAATCTCAACAATGCAGCTGAAGAAAACTTACAGGAAGGGATGTCAATTATTTGCATCTCATATGGAAGAGAAATCTAGATATAAGGTGTCAAATATTGAAGATTATGCAGTCCTAAGGGAGTTTGAGGACATGTTTAAATAAATATAAGGATTACCCCCTAAAAGAGATATTGATTTCTCTATAAATATGATGCTTGTAGTAGCTCCAGTATCCAAGACTCCCTACAAGATGCGTACATAAGAACTGAAGGAGTTGGAAATGCATCTTGAAGAGATTTTGAAGAAGGGGTATATACGCCCAAGTGTGTCACATTGGGGTTCCCTATTTGTATTTTTGAAGAATAAGTATGGAGCATGGAGACTGTGTATTCACTACATACAATTGAACAAATTAACTGTAAAGAATAAGTATCCTTTGCCAAGAATCGATGACCTCTTCAATCAATTGAAGAATGAAAAAATATTCTCAAATATTGATCTCAGATCAGGTTATCATCAAGTAAGAATTAAAGATGAAGACATCCACAAGAATTCTTTCTGAACAAGGTATGGCCATTATGAATTCGCATTGGTTCCATTTGGGTTATCAAATGCACCCGTTGCTTTCATGTGTTTAATGAATGGCATTTTCAGAGAATACCTAGATAAGTTTGTCATTGCCTTCTTGGATGACATTCTTATATATTCCAAGTCGGAGGAAGAGAATGAACGACACTTTAGGTTGGTACTACATGTACTAAGGGAGCATCAATTGTATGACAAATTGAGAAAATGCTCATTTTATCAGAAGAAAATCCATTATCTAGGAACGATCATATCTGAGGAAGGGATTGACGTGGATACTGAAAATATTGAGGCCATTAAAGGATGGTTAGTGCCTAGGAATGTGACATAAGTCATATATTTCATTGAAGTATGAAAATAGCTTCAAGCACTTGAAGAAATTATTAACCAATGCTCCAATTCTAAGGATTGTTGATATGAATGAATATTTCATGGTATGCATAGATGCATGCAAAGAATGACTTGTGGAGTCCTTAGTCAGAATGGGTTTGTTATATTCTATGAATCAAGGAAGGTGAAGGGGAATGAAAGGAATTATGTCACTCATGATTTGGATTTGGCATACATAGTGCATGCCTTAAAGAAGTGGAGACACTACCTCATGGGAAATTTTTTTGAGCTGGGGAAAGACCATAATGGTTTGAAACATTTATTTGATTAGCCAACTTTAAATGCCAGACAGAGCAAGTGGTTGTAATTTCTTAGTGATTATGAATTTGATATAAATCATATAAAAGGGAAAGAGAACATGGTGGATGATGCACTCAATAGTAGAGTGCATGAATTGTATGCTACAAACATTAGCATGTACCAAACAGATTTGAAGGAAAAAATCTTGGAGGCTAAAAAGTCATATTTGCAATAGATGGGAATAATAACAAAATTACAGCAAGGCAATTTGCAGTAGAAATTCGATGATTACAACCTGGGAGATGATGAAGTTCTAATGTATAGAGGAAGAATTTATGTGCCAAATTTCTAGGAATTGAAAAGTCTGATATTGAAAGAAACGCATAATGTACCTTATGTTGGACACCCAGGGTATCAAAAAACTATTGCATCTATCAAGAGCCAATATTTTTGGCCATGCATGAAGGAGGAATTTGTTGAGTTTATTACCAAATGTTGGGAGTGTTAAAAGGTCAAGGAAGAGAATAGCCACCCAACTAGTTTGTTGCAGCCATTACCCATTCCTAAGTGGAAGTGGGAAGTAGTGACAATGGATTTCATCACCAAGTTTCCCAGAAAAAACAAGTAGCATGATTCTATCATGGTAGTGGTGGACAATCTTACCAACACTGGCCATTTCATTCCAGTGAAGCTCAATCACAAGGAAACTAATGTTGATGATATTTAAGAAGTTGCTCGATTGCATGGTATTCCCAAGACAATTGTGTCTGATAGAGATCCAAAGTTTACATCAAAATTTTGGAAGGGATTGTTTAAAGAATTTGGAACAAATTTGATTTTTAGCACAACTTATCATCCAAAATCTGATGGGAAAACATAGAGGTTGAATCAAGTGATCGAGGATATGTTGAGTATGTATGTGATGGATAAACCATCGAAATGGGAAGAGTACCTACATTTGGTAGATTTTGATTATAACAATGGGTACCAAATATCGCTAAAGATGAGCCCATTTGAGGCACTTTATGGAAGAAAGTGCCATATACCAGTAAGTTGGGACAACCCAGTAGATAAAGCAGTGGTTGGGCCAAAATTTCTCAGGAAAATGGAAGAGTAGATGTTAAAAATTAAATAGAATTTAAAGGTTGCTCAAGATAGGAATAAAATCTATGCTGACAAAGGTAGAACCCACAAGGAGTTTAAAGTGGGTGATCATGTATTCTTGAAAGTGAAGGCAAACATAAGTTCCCTGAAATTGGGAAATTGTTACAAGTTGGCAGCTCGTTATTGTAGGTTGATTGAAATCCTAGATAGGATTGGACCTGTAGCTTATATACTTCCATTACTTGCATCTTTGTGTATTCATAATGTATTCCATATATAATTTCTCAAGAAGTATATACCTGATGCTAATCATGTTATTGATTTGAATGTGATTCATGTGGAGCAAGAAGGCACTTTTCAAGTGCATCAGAGGTGCATAGTGGATCAAAAGATCAAGCAGCTCTATAATCAAGTCATAGAGCTAGTAAAGGTCCAATGGACCTGGTATAGTCGTGAGGATGCAACTTGGGAGGATGAATATTCTATGTCGGAAGAATACCTATATATTTTGGAAGATTTTTGAAAATCATGATGTAATACGTAAATAAGATGAACTGAGGATAATGCATAAATGAGATGAGGGGATTGTAATACCCCAAGGATGAGACCCAAATGAATTGTAAACATGTTGGGGAAGATATTTTCCTAGAGGGAGTCCAACTATGGCTATAGTTCTCTAAGAATTCTTGGTTTTCCTGTTGCAAAAGCCTTGGAAGGGAAGTGGGCCAACCGAAGCATTGTTGAGTAGAGAAGGGGCACACTTCCTAGGATGGGATGGGAATTTGGGGAATGAGAGGTTGTAGTTTTTTAGTGTGAGTTGGCTCCTGGGACGAAATCCTTCCTGTTGACTGTGCAACTTCCAGTTGTCTCGGCCTAGCCTAGGAATCCCTTTAGCTGGGTGGAGCTTAGTCCCAACTCGGGGGTGACCCACTGTTGAGAGTGATGAGAAGCGTGGTCTAAGGCTTGGAGGTTCGTGGATGGTTTGCATGCAGTTAGTGATGTTATATAAAAGATAAGTATCACTTATGTGTTCATTTTCACACTGTGTATTTGTACATGTCTTATATTCATGAGTTTTTCTTGTATATGTTGTATGTATAGGCTTATTGTTATTTCCACATTAATCTATGTATTAGAATAATTTAATTGTATGTTAAGTTTTATATGTATGAATTTCTGCAAGAGTTTCTACGTGACATAGCCCAGTGAGAC
>SNQJ01S0021071.1:63541-92431 GCA_010110895.2 Picea sitchensis | reverse complement strand
CCTTCTCCCTTCCAGTCTGGAGTCAATCTTTCTTCCACCTGCACTTCTCCTGAAGTTGATGTCACCATGTACCGTCAGTTAGTTGATAGCCTCTTATACTTGACTCATACCTGTCCTAATCTTTCCTTTTTCATTGGTCTTGTTTCCTGATATATGCAAACACCCCATGAAAGCCATTGAAAAAAAGACAAAAGGATACTTCTCTATGTTCATGGTATAGTTCAGTTTAGGATACATTACAGTTTAGGGGGGACTCCTTTATTGGTTGGTTTCTATAATTCAGATTGGGTTGGTAACCTTGATGATCAAAATTCTATTGCAGGTTATGTTTTCAGCCTTGGTTTAGGACCTATCACTTGGGCCTATAAGAAACAACAGGCTATTGCACTTTCTTCAGTAGAATAAGAGTACCGAGTAGCGGTAAATGCAAGTCAGGAAGCCCTGTGGCTTTGACAGATCCTTTCAGAGTTTGGATTCCAGTACCAACATTCGACCAGCCTTTGGTGTGACAATTAGAGTTCCATCAAGCTCACCAATACCCAGTTCAACATCAACATAGAAAACACATCGAGCTACACATGCACTTCATCAGAAAGGTCATTCATGATCAATTTATTGAAGTGCTCTTTTTCCCTATAGAAGATCAAGTTGCATAAATTTTCACAAAGTCTCTTATAGAAGTGAAGTTTTCCAAACTTCGATCTATGTTAGGAGTTCAGGAAGTTGTCATTAAGGGGGGATAGGCTCTAGTGACTCCTTCCTTCTCCTATTGTGTCACTATTGTAAATCCTTCAATCATATCCCAAGTTGTTCTTAAGGGGGGATGTTAGGATATTTATACACTTAGGAGTTAGTAAGATCTACTTGGTCTATTGTGTCGTTAGATAAAAATGTGTTTTCTAGTGTGCTTCTTTAGTATGCATTAGTATGCATTTGTAGCTAGGAAATCCGATGGTCATGATATGTTCCTGGCATAGAGTGATCTGATGGTTCATACTCTCCTTGATCTTAATGGCCATTGATCCATGGATTAACACTTGATTGGTCCATGATATCTATTTAAAGAGCATGGAGGGTCATTTTCTGATGATTGATTGTGAGAAACTCTCTTGTAAAATATCACTGTAATCTTTTTCTTTGCATTAATAAACTGCTCCAAGTGACTATGTTGGTTGGGGTCGTGGATGTTTCCCCATAGGGGTTTTACCACGTGAAAACATCGGTGTGTTGATATTTGATCTATTTATGCGAGTGGTTACTGAAGGTGTTTATCCTCTGTTGTAATACCTTTGTTGTCGAACATCCCCATCCTGGAGGCCTTGGGTGTGCTACACGTTTAGTTTAAGAACTTATCAAGAGTGGTTCTATGGAGTATTATGGCCCAACCTGAGTGGCTCAAGGATGTTACATCTGGGCTATCATGCTCAAATTAAAATGTAACTATAATTTGTTTTTGTATCTCTTCCCAGTTAGACGTTTCTATGTGTTGTTCCTGTTCTGTGTACTAGTTCTTCATAATGCCTTATAGTGTGTGAATAAAATTATGTGTCCATTCTTTTGGTGGTACTAATATCCATTGAACCAAATGTTTATATACATGTTATTGAGGTTGTATAAATACCTCATATTTCTCCTTGTACCCGTGTTCCTGTTCTGTGCCAAATCTAATGCGCAAAACCCTTTTGCAATGAAACCAATAGTTGACATTTTTCTTGTCCCACCATCTTCCAGTTGTTTCTTTTAAAGAAATATATAACGTTGGTAATATTTGATTTTCCATAACCTATACCTCATAATTTATTAAAATTTCTTCTAAATCATTCAAGTGATAAAAATTAGGAGGTTCTCTTACCTTTGTACTAGCCCATCTCAGCACGTGCATCATTCTAGAACGCCTCCTAGTAGATAGTTCGTGTGGTCGCTACTGCTATTTTTCCAGTCCTTTGTCAGAGTCTGAATCACAAGAGCTAATACTCCTCCAACTAAGCATGCCATCTTCAGTTGGGTTGATATAATCCTCTTTATGCGTGGTATTTCTATATAGTTGTTTTACATCTTCTGCAAGAATATTATCCATCGCAGGTTCCACATACCTACCTCCTTCTAAGAGATCCAATGGCTCATTGACTCTATATTCTCCAAACTCAAATATCATTTTCCTTGTATTCAAATTGATAATATCCTGGTTATCAAAGGCCCAATCCAGACCCAACAGTGTTGGATATGGAGAAGTATTGTCCACTATGTAAATGACTTCAAAATCATCCATGGCACACACACTATATAGATCTACTAGAATCCCCTTCAAACTACCAATTGGCACCACTCTCTGTTGATTTTGCAACTTCAACTGAATAGGTGAATACCCCAATTTTGGTTCTCTCATATCTTCTCGAGTCTTCTTTGGAAAAACATTGACTTCAAATCCTAAGTCTAGTATAATATCCCCCATATTGAAATCTCCTATGTTAGCATTCAATATGAATTCCCTATTAGTTCTTCTCTTCTTATAGACCTAATTTACTCTTTTTACCCCTTCTTCCCCAGGATTACATTTTTATAACAAATTATGTAGTACTTGTAAGGAATTTTTATCACTTATCAATTTGACACAAGCTCCAAAGAAGTTTCTTAAGTTAATTAATTGTTANTTCAAATTGATAATATCCTGGTTATCAAAGGCCCAATCCAGACCCAACAGTGTTGGATATGGAGAAGTATTGTCCACTATGTAAATGACTTCAAAATCATCCATGGCACACACACTATATAGATCTACTAGAATCCCCTTCAAACTACCAATTGGCACCACTCTCTGTTGATTTTGCAACTTCAACTGAATAGGTGAATACCCCAATTTTGGTTCTCTCATATCTTCTCGAGTCTTCTTTGGAAAAACATTGACTTCAAATCCTAAGTCTAGTATAATATCCCCCATATTGAAATCTCCTATGTTAGCATTCAATATGAATTCCCTATTAGTTCTTCTCTTCTTATAGACCTAATTTACTCTTTTTACCCCTTCTTCCCCAGGATTACATTTTTATAACAAATTATGTAGTACTTGTAAGGAATTTTTATCACTTATCAATTTGACACAAGCTCCAAAGAAGTTTCTTAAGTTAATTAATTGTTATGAAGACTTCTCTTGATTGGTTAGATCAAATAATGAATGCATGTCATAGACTGGTATCTTATCTATTGGTTTCCTTCCTGAGGTGGAAACAATGTCTTCCTTAAAGATCTCTTGTCTAGCTTCCTAAAATATCTCTTTCCCTTTGCATGCATCAAACTTGTGTTCTAGTGTTGTATTCTTCCTGACCCACTGGTATTGGTCTCGATCCTTATTGGCTACATATTCTCCTGTCTCAACTCCACCTCTAGTCACTATGTTAATATTATTCCCATCTTCTTCTCTATTTTCCACGCGATCCATTGTACATTTTCATTAGTCTGGTTCCTCTTATCCTGTATCTCTATTAAAAGTGTAGGAAAATGTTTTGTTTCATGGTCTGTTGCTTGACAGTACATACATGTCATAGGTGGATGTGGGAAGTCTCTTGCATAGTGATTTGGCTTTTGACAGTTATGAAAAAAACTTAGTCCTCAACCTCCTCCAAAGACTCTTTCTCCATGGCCTCTTCCTCTAAAGCCTCTCATGTTTCCCTCATTATATTTGTGCACTGAGTTATACTGGGCTCCTTGATTATACTGCAACTGTGCATTATTGTACTATGGTGGTGGTGCCCACTGTTGTGCAATATTATATTATTGTTTCCCTTGAAACTATTGTGCATTATACTTTGTTTTTGTTGCAAAATTCTACAAGGGATTGTAATATGGATGATGTGTAGTGTTATACTATGTTTGTTGTGCAGATTGTCTTGTTATATGTTCATATTGCACCCGATATGTATCTGCAATCCTTTCTTTCATCATCTCTAAGGTTCTATAGTCCTTGTCTTCGTGTCTGACTGACTTACACAACTTACAAAATTTACTCTTAGGTACTTTCTCATACTTCTGCATTAGGGGGAAAGGATAGGGATCATTCCCATGTGTTTTTAAAATATCACGCCATGGTCCTCCTAAATATAAAGGGTTTGGCATAACCACTCCAATATACTATGAAAATAATGGACACCCATTCTTGTGATGGCATTATGTCTTGCACATTGTACACTAGACATATTCTCTTTTATCCTTTCCTTTGATTTGATTCAACTGGAATGTTAATTTCTTCATATATTGCTTCATCTCTTCCACAACTAGATTTTTATGCTTGTATTAGTTTTCTTCTAGTTGTAAAGCTTCTTGCAGGGCCTCACCTTGACTTTGGAATTTCTAGTGTTTCAAAGGATACTTCAAGTGTGGCAACAAAGCATTAACAAACAAATGTCTATGTTGTGTCTCGGTAATAGTATAATTTAACTTACCTTTTATCCTCTTGAACTTATGGTCCACTTTCCAGACTAATTCTCCTAGTTTCTGCTTGATCTCTATCATTTCATTCATAAATTGGTCTTCTGAACTTGGGTTCTAAAATTCAATTATTAACTGCCTCTTCATATTTTCTACTGTTCTAGGTGTTCCCGTTGGGTTATTTGTTGAGAGACCCATGTACCATTCTAATGCATGGTTTCTGAATGTGATTTTCAATTGCACAACCTTTGTATCCTCGTTTGTAATATGCTTTGCTTCCCATATATTCTCCTAAATGAACATATGTTTTTCTGGGTCATCTAAACTGTTCCCTCGGAACTCTGGTAACCTAATAGTTGGATCATTTCCTATCATTGTGAAATTTGTTTAACTACCACCGCCACATGATGTAGAAACTTGACTTCTACTTGTTGAACTTGCACCTCTGCTATTGGACCACATCTAGGAAAAATTATTCTGCCACTAATTACTTGCTGGTTAACTACTTTTTCTTCTTCATTTTTCTTAGTCGCACATGGGGTTGCGGGCTCCACACTAATTTGGATATGGAATGGAGATCCTTATTTTTCATCATACCCATGACCTTTGGGTTTCCTCTCATATGTGGTGCATAATATATCCTCAATCTTCCCCGTGGCATGGAGATCCTCTACCACTTCCTCATCGTTGTACAAGCCCTCTCATTCTTCTACAACCCTCTTCTTTATATTCATCTTATACTAGTAGGGTCATCTACTATGTGTCACACATACACTCCTTATGATTTCCCTGGTCTATTCATCATCCATAATGATGGGGTCCAATGCCTCCTTCTTCTAGCTACTCTCTATAGACTTTTCCATTTCTCAGATATTCCTTAGTGCTTCCCCCAACTCCCCCATGCATGCAGAGTGATATAGATCTTTGATTCCATGGTCATCACGCCTTTATCATGTGCTAAGATATTAATCGATGTGTAAAGAGACCTAATGTACCTCCCTCTGGGTCCCTTCAATAAATATTTCTCTACAACAATATATGAATTCATTGTATCCATTGCAAACTCAATTATAAACCTTGCAATAATGTTGTCTAACCAGAAATCCACTACGCGTGATATTTTCAGTAGTCCACACTAGTGGCCTAATCCAGTAAGTCGAACGGTTATCTTTCAACCTCAATATCCACTCTTCTAATAACTCTAGAAAGTAACAAATATATGCTTCATGTAAATCAGTAAACACATAACTCTGTAGGTACTAGCATGGTGTATACCTAGAAGCCTTATTATATTTTTGGATGAACTCCAAATACTCTGTCTTCAACCATATTTCAATATATTACTTCATAGGATTCCATGGTCTAAAAATCCCTCTCTACAATTGCATATTCCTCACCAAACCCCTTCTTGGATATCCTTCTGAGTTCTAGCCGGTAACGAAACCATTTGTTGGATGTATGGGCTGACCCAGGTTCTACCTTAGTTCCCCCAAAAAAACCTTTTCACCATCGTCGCTTATGGTAAACCATAAGGCTAAACTGCGAAAAGAGTGAAAAGCACAGTCCCACCCGAGATGGTTTATGGGTGATTGCAGGATGCAAGTGTCTACAATCATGGAAGGGATTGGGGTTGTTCTTCTTAATTATAATTCTACTTAAACATGCATTATATTACATTTTTCATCAGATCCATTCATTCATTCATAACATTTATTCTGCATATCTATTATAGTGAATGTTTTAATTAAAATCATTCATTCATTTATCTAACCATTCAATCATAACTGCAAAAATAGTAAATAAATTTAGACACATTGCACACAGATTTTTACCATGGTTCACCCCCCCTGAGGCTATGCCCACAAAGATCTTATGATTCTTTCTTATTCATCAAAAGGGAACTACATGCATTACATCATAATATAATAGAAAATCCTTACAATACATTCCAAAACACTAACCATAACATGGCTAGGTTTTTCCACATCTACATTGGACTTCCACAAATCCTGTCGCACTCGCCACTTTCCTCTAAATATGGCGCACTTTCCTTCTGCATCCAATCTGCCTCATTTGTTGCATTTTTCTCCCAAATATTCCTGCTCCAACAAATGGCCATAATTTTGAGCTTTGGAATCTTAAAATGGAATATCTTCTTTTAGATTGAGAACAATGGACAACGGTCTTTCTAGGTACCCCAACCAGCAGGCATGTCGATGAAAGAATGGGAGAAACTCAAAATAAGAGAGAGAAGTACGATTTGTATTTTTCTTGAAGATTCATTACTATTGAATGTCTTAGGTGAATATTTTTCCAAGAAAATGTGGGACAAGATGGGAAGCTTATACCAGTTGAAATCTCTAGTGAATAAGCTATTTCTCAGAAATAAATTGTATCTTCTAAGAATGAGTGATGGAAGTTCAGGGACTGAGAATTTAAATGAATTTAATACTATTTTAATCCAGTAATCATCTATGTATATTAAAATAACTGAGGAGGAGAAGTGTATAATCATATTATGTTATTTTCCAGGCTTTTGGGATAGATTAGTCTTGGCTATAGGGAGTAATACAACCACACTAGCGCTAGAAGACATGGTTTCTTCTCTACTATTAGAATAAATGAGAAGAAATAACATGGAAGGATCAAACAAATATTCTTTGTTGGTCAGAGATCGACTGGTTGAAAGAGATAAAGGAAAATTATTCAATAGAAAGTCTAAGTTGAAGGGTAGATATAAATTCTTGGTTCAATCAACAAGAAGATGTTGGAAATGTGGTAAAGTTGGGCATTACAAAAAGGACTGTAAGTTGAGAGTGATGGAAGGAAGTACGAGATCCGATGAGAAGTAGTTGACTGAGAGAAGGAAAAACCCAGATAAGGGAGGTGATGTGTATGACATTGACTAGTACACATACAGATCAAGGTGTTTGGTTGATCGACTTAAGAGCATCCTATCATATGACACCACATAGAGAATGGTTTTTCAAGTATGAACGATATGATGAAAGTGATTTGTTCTTGGGGGACAACTCAAAAAAAAAAAATTTAGATGAGGAAGAGTTTGAATAATACTACAAGATGGGAGGAAAAGAACCATTCCAGGTGTGCAACACATTCCAGGTTTGGAAAGAAACTTGATATCTATTATTAATATGAGTAATGATGGAGTAAAAATTTTGTTTCAGAAGGATACGTGCAATATGGTTAGAGGTGTGATGGTATTAATGAAAGAAGTTTGTATTATAACCCTATACAATATGATAGTGAATGTCAAATGAACTGTATGCAACAACAACGTTTCTCCTGAGGTCAACTTGACTTCGACTCAACTCGACCCGACTCAGGCTCACTCAGTACAAACTGACTCGAAAAGACATGATGAAGTCATCTTGACCATGCTATGGCATGAGAGGATGGGACACATTGGATAAAAAGTACTTAGAGATTTGCAAAACAAAGGTAAGGTCGAAGGTTTTCCCAAATGTGGTTTAGAGGTTTACTTTTGTGAAAATTTCATATATGGAAAACAAAGTTGGGTGAAGTTCCCATCTGGAGCAACAAGGGAAAATGGGATTCTAGAAAGTGTGCATAATGATGTGCTTGGATCAGTTACAATGCCTTCACTTGGGGGATCCCTGTATTATTTCTCCTTCATAGATGATTTTTCCAAGAAGACATGGATATATTTGTTGAGGATGAAATCAGAGGTTTTCGATAAATTTAAAGAGTTTAAATCTCTTGTAGAAAACTAGACAGACAAGAAGATTAAGGTGCTGAGAACTGTAAATGTTGGTGAATTCCATGGAAAATAATTTGATCATTTCTGTAAGTAGTGTGGAATATCATGCCAAAATAAAACACCATATAACCCACTGTTGGTTACTCTTCTATTCTGTCTGAGCTCGTACTGGGTGACCCAGGGTTCATGTATGTTCAGGTTTCCAACAAAGCCTCTAAAACTATCGGCCCTCCTGGTAAACCATAAGGCAACACAATGCACAGAATGAGCTACGTAGTCTCACCCGAGATAGATTTAATGGGTGTATATAATACTCAGGTGTTTATAGCCTAGGATTGAGTGCGAGATATGAGAACTACATATTGAACTAGTATTATAACTTGTAAGTGCAATATGTTGTAATTTGCAAATAAGTAGGAAATATAGAAGCTCATTCATTAAAATAACAATAACTACTGAAATATGATAAAGATATGCATGCATTCATCACATAACACAGATTTTACCATGGTTCACCCCCTCTTTGGCTACGTCCACAAAGATCTGGCTCTCGTCTCTTTTATTATAGTATTTTTTCACCTACAGTGCCGCATGCGTTACAGTTCTTCTCTGTTGGGTAAGATCTATATGAGGTGGACTAGATTGCACCAAGATCCTCAGCATGTGATCTAACCCTCAATATCTTCCCTCCCTCGTCCTCTTTTGCTCAAAAACTTACAAAATTAGGTCATACAACAAAAGATTACATCTCGACTAGCTACAACATCTCTCTCTATAATAATGACTACCTCTAGAAAAATCTGAACCAAACCCCTATTGTTTCTATTGCGCTTGAGCCAGCTGCGTATTGTTCTTTGTCCCCTTTTGAGTCCCTATCTTAGTTGTCCCTTCACATGTATTCTTTGTCTTTGTCTGGCCCATCCTTTGTTTCTTGGGCACTGGGACTTCTTGAGGCTGTGTTTCTTCCTGCACTACCACTTCTTCCACTGTCCTTTCCGACAAGTCTCGGGTGAGGACTGGAATCTTCCACTCGTCTTCCCAGTCTTTGATCACCATATCAATATCACCTTCTTTGATATAGTATTTCATTTTTAGCCACTGCTTATCAGGGTCCTTATGTGACTGTATCCACATCACATGTCTTGTGGCCTTGAAGTTGGCGATGTCCGCTATTACCCAAGAACCTGTGGTGTGATCCTCCACATGTTGGAGATGGATTCCTGAAGATCGTGAAGGTATCCTTCGAATATAGTTGCTTTAATTTTCTTGTGTTTGGCATCTAGTGTGGTGCCAAGTGATAAATACCTTGATCCATAATTCGGATTAGGTTTGGTGTCGAAGAATGTGTAACTCAGTTCCTTCCATCCTACGATGGCTATCAACATGATTAGCCATGAGTAGTGAAATTATGTTCCGAGGTCCTGCACATGTTTGAAATCATCCAGGAACAAGTTCAAGAGATAGGGTTCCCAACTCATTGTGGTGCCCTCAGTGCATGGAGCTGCAACCTCGACAACCCCAGTTGAAACTTCCTCCCTGCGACATTTTCTTAGCAGTTTACAGGCTAAGATTTGTGTGCCCATTTGTGTTGCAACATCATTGATCCTCTTGATGATGATGCCTCACATCCCCCTATCAGTACCGTGTTTATTCTTCATCTCCTCCACAAGCGCTTTCTCCTTTTTCTTATCATCTAGGAATTGTGTGGGATCCATGCCCCAGGATGGAAACCTTGGGATGTGCACAATAAGTTCTATGTCTATGGAGACGATCTTATCCAACCAAATGTCTCTGCCATGTGTCACTGCTAACAATTGTTTGATCCACCTACTTGCGTACTGACCTCTACCAAAATGTGGTAGATCCAGTAGACCTAAAATTCTTGTTTTCTCCAACCCTATTTCCCATTGGAGTGGTTGATCAATCGGTTCCCCAACCGGATTTATGCCTACAGTCTCCAAGTATACTCTCTTTGAAAATTTTGGAAAATTGTCTGTGTCTGCTACATCGTGATCCGAATATTTGAGCTTCTCTATATGACTCATCAAGTCTAGTTTCACCTGTACCCCATCTGGTATATGCAGTAGAACAAGGGTTGTGATGGGTTTCTTGTGAGGTGAACTAGGTACCTATTGCTTGTCTTTCTTCAGTGGTGGTGGATGGCTTGAAGTTCCAGTGGCTCCCAGATGTGTTTCGGAATACCATTCTGGCCAACCTGTGACATCCTCTACTATTCCTTCCGGTGGGTGGTATGAGATGGTGGTTTGAGACTCATATTTTTTGATTGCTACTTCCTAATTCGTCATTGTTCCATTGACCCTTGGAGCTGTGTCGATGTTTTCTGGTTGCGCCTCCTTCAAGGTTTGTACATTCTGGTTTTGCTGCTCCTATACCTCTGTCAGTCTATCTATATTCCTGCCCTTCGGTTTTGGGTGTTGGATTTCTTCGACTACAGGTGTGGGGTTTACTAGTGTTGTGTCTAGGGATGGGATTTCGTCGATATCGATGATATCCAACAACTGTTGTTCACCTTCTTCCAAGTGTACCCATAACCTAGTTCTAACTCTGGGTTGTCTAGCACTTTGGCTTGCTTCTTCTTGATTTGGTGGTGCCATGGTAGTGAGTGTCGAACATTTTCTATGTTTGAACGGTCTTTGTGACCTCTGTGAACTATGCTCTCTGCTCTTTAGCCTCTATCTCTCTCTGTCTGTTCTCTTTTTACTAATAGATTGTTTTCTCCTGCATTGATGTAGGAGCATCTCTCCATGTCAGTCAACCAGCCAGCCAGCCAGGTCAGCGAATTCAAATCGCACGTTGAAGAGAGGTGAAACCTCATTTGGAATTTGAGTTTAATGTAATTAAATGTTTAAGCTGTTGAGTTGTGAAGCCGTGCCTTTGCATAGGCTGTAGATAAGATAGGCCTTTAATGTTTTGTATGGCTGAGATCTAGATCCGAATGCGGACTAGACAACCCATTCAATGTAATTGAATAGGGTAGGTAGGTTGGAGGGAAGAGATCGAAGAGCCCCCTCAGGTAAAAGAGATTTTGTATCTCATTTTGGGAGGAGTGGTGAGAGAGTTGTAGTGGTAGTGGAGAAGAGAGCATCTGCGAGTAGAGAGCAGAAGAGAGAAGAGCCAAGACCTCTTTATAGGACGTGCTCAGGAACACTTTGTATTAACAGGCATTTACTATTTTAATATAAATAGAAGCAGTTTTTCCTGCATGTATTTCTGTGTTATGTGGGTGTCTGTGAGTGTTCTATTATGATATTAATGTATGTTGTAGATGTATGTTAGGCATTTGCAGGAGTTCTTGATTTGGCTTAAGAAGTCTTTGAGGCTTCATACCAGGAGGGTGTGACAGAACACTGTGGGATCTGATAGCCATGCACAGAGGATGCATTTATGAACTCTGCAGAGTCAGACAGAGATGTTCCAGGTGGGCACAGAAGATGAAACTATTAACTCAGGAGAAAGACCTCAAGGTTTCTAAACACCTTGGAGGCAAGGCTGTGGGAGGAAACATAGTTGCAGATAGAAGTTTTGAGGAGTCTTGTGAAGCTCTGCCAAGTGGGAATTGAGCATGTGTACAGCGGTGCATTGAGAAGAAATCTTCTATGATTTCTTAAGGAGGACTAGAATCACTAAGGATTCTGAGGAGCTCTCCCAAGTGGGCATGGAGCAGGTGAAAGGGGTGCATAGAGGGAGAAATCTACTGTGAGTTCAGAAGGAAGAAACAGAATCACTGAGGATTATGAGAGCTCTACCAGGTGGGCATTGAGCGGGTGCATAGGTGCACAAGAGGACAGAATTGTTGGACGTTCTGTGAAAAGATACTCTGCTAGGTGGGCATTGAGATATTGTGCGGACAGACACAGAGAAGAGAAGAGAACTCTTTGAGTTCTGGAATTTGAAGGAAGAATCCACTGAGGGATCTTCATAGGGTTGTTGAACACCCTACAGACTCAACAAGAGGTTGCTTGAATAAAGGATAGTCAGGAGGGCATCCAAATATTCTCCATTTGTGGGAGAAATAAAAGGAGAAACGAGTTTCCTTAGAGGTCGAAGCTACAGGAAATCTCAGGACGGATAGAAGCACTGTGTGTGCATGAGAGTACCCTGTAGAGGCGCATGAGTTGAAGAATCCTTCGAGGATTTGAAAGGAGAAAAGATCAGGAGGAATAGCATCGAGGAGAACAAACAGCGAGAACTTAGGTAAAGGAACTTGAAGACAAGAAAGGAAAAGGTAGAGGCCTTTGGGAAATTTAAATTTTTCCAAGTGCAGGAAGACAGTGCGCAAAGCTCAGGAGGGAGCACAACAAATGTCAGATCGACTGGAGAAAGGAGATCTGGACCATCGGTTTTCACGTCTAGAAGGTAGTGCAATGGAGGAGCGCATAGAAGAACAGATCTAGACTGTGGGATCTTGATCCAATTACCCATCAGCCGCTGGATCAGCCAGAAACTGCACAAGGTTTAAGCCCTCGAAAGGAGAGGAGAAAAGTCTCGAAAGGCATTGAGTCATCGGGATATCAACACTTGTGATATCGGGGATATTGAGGATCTGAGGAGAGTCACTCGACACCGGAAACCTCAAATTAGCGAGATTCGATCTAGACCATTCGTTTGGGAGCGGATGCGTGTCACGAGATTACCCACATCTGGGACTCGGGCATCAGAGGTTGGAAGAAGAAGTCGTTCGACTTCATGAGTGGCGGAAAGGCGAGAGATCTATGTTGTGGGCCTAGCTAACGTCACATCGGGATATCGGCACTCGGGATATCAGAGATCTCGAGGCCAAGAACTTGGGAAATTGGAAGCTAAAGTCCCGAAACAACGAGATTGGATCAGGGTCATCCATCAGTTGGGGATATGTGTGGGAGATCCGAAGAGAGTCCGGGATCGGCATTTCATGAGTCCTGGAGACAAGGAGGACTTTCATTTTGGAATCGTGAAGTCCAATTTTCCGAAAGAAAGGAGAGCTCCATTGTGTGGGGGCCAGTTGACGTCATATCGGGGATCTGGATATCGGGAATCCCGTGGACAAGGTGTTTACTCATTTCGGCATTGCGATGTTTGAAACCCCAAAAAAGGAGGTAAGGCTGTGGTCTTATGAGATAACAGTCATATGGACCAGGAGCTTAGCCAGGAGGGGCTAAGGCAACAAGGGTGCATCGGACAATCGGTGATCAAGAGATCACGGGGACAGAGATTTGTGACATCGAGGATCGTGAAACCCCGAAACCTGAACTAATTCGGGGGAGATCACGGTTAAGTGCAGAAGAGCCGTGTGGGTAAATAAAGGACCCGTGGATCAGATTTTCATTAGAGATTCCAGCAGGGAATTGAATGAGCTAATTCTGCTCAAAGGGGAATTTGAACAATCCTATGAGAAGAGGTAGAGTGTGTCTACATACTGCATCAAGTGGTATTAGAGATAGAAATCTATTTGTATATTTCAAGTAGAGGGAGGAGGCAAGGGAAGCCAGAGAAGGAAAGCACTCTGATACACACATCAAGTGGTATCAGAGCCTGATTCTTGTATGTATATTTCAGACGAGGGAGGCATAAGAGGTAGGCAACAATCAAGAAGACAGTCAGCAGGACTGTAGGATGAAGTTGGAAACACTCTTAGTGCAGAGTGACAGCAGCAGGTTTGATAGGAGAGAAGATAGGGACAACGCCATGGCTACTGAAGACCATAGGCATGCTGGGAGGAAGAGCAAGGCAGAAAATCTTGCAGAAATGGATAAAGAGCTCGCTGAAATAAGGGCAGACATAGAAAAGATTGAACTGTGGATGGAGCAAAAAGCCAAGTTGATATGGATGTATGAATGGCCCATGAAGAAGTTGAAGATAACATGGCCAGTCAAGGAGTTGATGGTCAGAACACAGTGAAGGTTGTTAAAAGGATGGTTGAGGTATGCTGAAAACCTTGACAGACCTGAGGAGATGGTTTAGGTGTGTGTTCCAGAGACTGGGAGAGGTCTCAATGATGAAGAAAATCAAATCGGATCAGCTGAGGATCTCAAGAACTGCCAAGAGGGCAGAGAGGAAATTCCCAATTGCTAGGTGGGAAACGAGTTGAGATCACTGCGTGATCTCCGAGACTATCAAGAGGATAACCAAGGAATTTCACAATGTCAAGTGGGAAATGAAATGAGATCACTGTGGGATATCGAAGACTACCAGGAGGGCAGTGAAAGGTTTTCAATTTGCTAGGGGGGCAAGGGAAAAAAGATGGAATTAGTTGATTCCATGTACTGCTGGGAGCGCAGTTGGAGCATCTCAAATCGCCAGGTGGGTAGAGATGATAATACTAGATTGTTTGAAGGTCTCGTGGACTCGAAGGTGAGTTTAATTCAGCAAGGAGTGTTGATGAAGATGGGATCAGTTGATCTCATAATCTTCCAGGAGGACAGTGGAAGCATCCCATATTTCCATGTGAGCAGGGATGAGCAAGTTAATTGGAATCATCCTGAGGAGATGACATAGCAAATGAGCTCAGAGGTGGACTTAGATTAGCAGATGCAGCTCATAGAGGAGGAGGATTCATGTGGTTTTTCAAGCCATGTGAATGAAGATGATGACAAGTTAAAAACTTGCACCATCCGAGAGGACAATCTGAGGAGCCTTATCATGATTGGGGGAATCAAGATATTCCTACCACTTCCCCAAGGGGAGGTAGAAATCTAGGTTGCATATGCAAAAACAATAGAAGAAAAACCAGTTGCGACTGTCAGGGAAGAAGGATTGGAGGAGGTATCTGAGGATGCCCAAGAAGAAAAGGAGAATGAGCATTCTGAGGAATGGCTCAACGCTTTTAGCCAGGAAGCTGAAAGGACTACAACATGGGAGTTTTCAACAGTAGTAGAAGAAGAAAAAGACAACATTAGTTTGGTTGATCAGTATGAAAAAAATGAAGCCCTGGAGAAAAAGGTGAAAGTGCAGAGCGTGCACATCCAACAGGTGAAGTTGGAAGCTGATAAAGAAGGCATGGCAGATCACAGTGATCTGTCCATGAGCTGAAAATTTTTGCAGCTGAAGAGACTGCATGAACAGAGACAACCACTAGAACAACTGGATGAATTGATCCAGGAGATCAGAAGGCTGATGTCAGGGCCAGCAGGAACTTCCAGTGAGGAGAGGTTGAGCAGAAAGAAGGAAGCAACGTAGCAGCAGCAAGGAGATGGAGTAGATGAAAATATCCAGAGGATGATTTGGGATCCAGGAGGATTTCAACATCAGAGATGGGAAACTCATGAGAAGGAGCTCATGAATTTTTCAGCTGAGGAGTATGATGCAGGAGCATCTCTCCACGTCAGCCAGCCAGCCAGCCACGTCAGCGAATTCAAATCACACATTGAAGAGAGGCGCAACCTTATTTGGAATTTGAATTTAATGTAATTAAATGTTTAATCTGTTGAGATGTGAAGCTGTTCCTTTACGCAGGTTGTAGATAATATAGGCCTTTAATGTTTTGTATGGTTGTGATCTAGATCCAGATGTGGACTAGATAGCTCATTCAATTTAATTGAATAGGGTAGGTAGGTTGGAGGGAAGAGATTGAAGAGCCCCCTCAGGTAAAAGAGATTTCGTATTTCATTTTGGGAGGAGTGGTGAGAGAGTTGTAGTGGTAGTGGAGAAGAGAGGATCTGCGAGTAGAGAGTAGAAGAGAGAAGAGCCAAGACCTTGTTACAGGCCGTGCTCAAGAACACTTTGTATAAACATGCATTAGCTATTTTAATATAAACATAAGTAGTTTTTCCTTCATGTATTTCTGTGTTATGTGGGTGTCTGTGAGTGTTCTATTATGATATGAATGTATGTTGTAGATGTATGTTAGGCATTTGTAGGAGTTCTTGATTTGCAGGAGGGTGTGACAGAAAACTGTAGGTTCTGATAGTTGTGCACAGAGGATGCATTTCAGAACTCTGCAGAGTTAGACAGAGACATGTTAGGTGGGCACAGAATCTGAAACCATTAACTCAGGAGAAATACCTCAAGGTTGTTGAACACCTTGGAGGGAAGGTTGTGGGAGGAAACACAATTGTAGACAGAAGTTATGAGGAGTTATGTGAAGCTCTACCAAGTGGGCATTGAGCATATGTACAATGGTGCATTGAGAAGAACTCTGCTGTGAGTTCTTAAGGAGGACCATAATCACTAAGGATTCTGAGGAGCTCTGCCAAGTGGGCATGGAGCAGGTGCAAGGGGTGAATAGAGGGAGAAATCTGTTGTGAGTTCAAAAGGAATAAACTGAATCACTGAGGATTCTGAGAGCTTTGACAGGTGGGCATTGACCGGGTGCATAGGTGCACAAGAGGGCAGAACTGTTGGACGTTCTATGAAAAGATACTCTACCGAGTGGGCATTGAGAAATTGTGCGGACAGGCACAGAGAAGAGAAGAGAACTCTTTGAGTGCTGGAATTTGAAGGAGGAATCCACTGAGGGATCTTCACAGGGTTGTTGAACACCCTGCAGACTCAACAAGAGGTTTCTTGAGTGAAGGATAGCCAGGAGGGCATCCAAATATTCTCCATTTATGGGAGAAAGGAAAAGAGAAATGAGCTTCCTTAGAGGTCAAAGCTACAGGAAAGATCAGGATGGATAGCAGCACTGTATGTGCATGAGAGTACCCTACATAGGCGCATGAGTTGAAGAATCCTTCGAGGATTCGGAAGGAGAAAATATTAGGAGGAACAATGTTGAGGAGAACGCACGGCGAGAACTCAGGTAAAGGAGCTCGAAGAGAAGAAAGGTAAAGGTAGAGGCCTTTGGGAACTTGGGATTTTTCCAAGTGTAGGAAGACAATGTGCAAAGCTTAGGAGGGAGCACAACATCCGTCAGATCGGCTGGAGAAAGGAGATCTGGACCATTGGTTTTCACATGTAGAAGGTAGTGCAACAGAGGAGCTCATAGAAGAATGGATCTAGACCATGGGATCTTGATCCAATTACCTGTTAGTCGCTGGATTGGCCAGAAACTGCATGAGGTTTAAGTCCTCGAAAGGAGAGGAGAAAATTCTCGAAAGGCATTGAGGCATCGGGATATAGTCACTCGTGATATCAGGGATATAGAGGATGTGAGGAGAGTCACTCGACACCAAAAACCCTGAATTAGAGAGATTCGATCTAGACCATTCATTTGGGAGCGGACACATGTCACGAGATTACCCACATCTGGGACTCAGGCATAGGAGGTTGGAAGAGGAAGTCTTTCGACTTCATGAGTGGCGGAAATGTGAGAGCTCTGTGTTGTGGGCCTAGCTAACGTCACATCAAGATATCGACACTCAGGATATCGAAGATCTCGAGGTCGAGAAGTCGGGAAACTGGTAGCAAAAGTCCCGAAATAGTGAGATTGGATCAGGGTCGTCCATCAGTTGGGGATACATGTCGGAGATCTGAAGAGAGTTGGGGATTGTCATTTCGTGAGTCCTAGAGACAAGGAGGACTTGCATTTTGGAATCACGAAGTCCAATTTTCTGAAAGAAAGGAGAGCTCTGTTGTGTGGGAGCCAGCTGACGTCATATTGGGGATCTGGATATCGAGAATCCCATGGAAAAGGTGTTTACGCATTTCGGCATTGCGATGTCCAAAACCCCGAAAAAGGAGGTAAGGCTGTGGTCTTATGAGATAATGGTCATATGGACCAGGAGCTTAGCCAGGAGGGGCTAAGGAAACAAGGGCGCATCAGCCAATCAGTGATCGAGAGATCGTGGGGACAATGATTCATGACATCGAGGATAGCGAAACCCTGATACCCGAACTAAGTCGGGGGAGATCACAGTTAAGTGCGGAAGATCCGTGTGGGTGAATAAAGGACCCGTGGATCGGGTTTTCATCAGATATTCCAGTAGGGAATCTAATGAGCTAATTCGGCTCAAAGGGGAATTTGAACGATCCTGTGAGTGGATGTAGAGTGCATCTGCGTACTGCATCAAGTGGTATCAGAGCTAGACCTCTGTTTGTATATTTCAAGCAGAGGGAGAAGGCAAGGGAAGCCAGAGAAGGAAAGCACTCTGATACACACATCAAGTGGTATCATAGCCTGATTCTTGTCTGTATATTTCAGATGAGGGAGGCATAAGAGGTAGGCAGCAATCAAGAAGACAGTTAGCAGGACTGTAGGATGAATCTAGAAACACTCTTAGTGTTGAGTGACAGTAACAGGTTTGCTAGGAGAGTAGACAAGGACAACGCCATGGCTACTGAAGACTATAGGCATGCTGGGAGGAAGAGCAAGGCAGAAAATCTTGCAGAAATGGATAAAGAGCTCACTGAAATAAGGGCGGACATAGAAAATCTTGATCTGGGGATGCTGCAAAAAGCCAAGTCGAGATGGGTGTATGAATGGCCCATGAAGAATCCTAAGATAAAATGGCCAGTCAAGGAGTTGATGGTCAGAAGACAATGAAGGTTGTTAAAAGGATGGTTAAGGTATACTAAAAACCTTGACGGACCTAAGGAGATGGTTTAGGTGTGTGCGTTAGAGACTGGGAGAGGTCTCAATGATGAAGAAAATGAAATGGGATCAGCTGAGGATCTTAAGAACTGCCAGGAGGGCAGAGAGGAAATTCCCAATTGCCAAGTGGGCAACGAGTTGAGATCACTGCGTAATCTCAAAGACTGTCAGGAGGACAACCAAGGAATTTCACATTGTCAGGTGGGTAGTGAAATGAGGTCACTGCAGTATCTCAAAGACTGCCAGGAGGGTAGAGAAAGGTTTCCAGTTTTCCAGGGGGGAAAGGGAATAGAGATGGAATCATTTGATTCCATGGACTGGCAGGAGGGAATTTGGAGCATCTCAAATTGCCAGGTGGGTAGAGATGATAGTACGAGACTGTCTGAAGGTCTCATGGACTCGGATGTGAGTTCAATTCAGTAAGGAGTACTGATGAATATGGGATCATTTGATTTCATAATCAGCCAGGAGGACAGTGGAATCATCCCATATTTCCATGTGAGTAGGGATGAGAAGGTGAATTGGAATCAGCCTGAGGAGCTGACAGAGCATATGAGCTCAGAGGTGGACTTAGATCAGAAGATGCAATTGACAGAGGAGGAGGATTCATGTGGTTTTTCAAGCCATGTGAATGAAGATGATGACAATTTAAAAACTTGCACCATTCGAGAGGAAAATCTGAGGAGCCTTATGATGATTGGGGGAATCGAGATATTCCTACCACTTGCCCAAGGGGAGGCAAAAATATGGGTTTCAGATGAAAAAACAACAGAAGAACAACCAGTTGCGAATGTTAGGGAAGAAGGATTGGAGCAGGTATTTGAAGCTTCCCAAGAAGGAAAGGAGAATGAGCATTCTGAGGAATGGCTCAACGCTTTTAGCTAGGAAGCTGAAAGGATTGCAACATGGGAGTTTACAGCAGAAGAAGAAGAAGAAATAGAAAACATTAGTTTGGCTGATCTGTATGAACAAATTGAAGCCCTGGAGAAAAAGGTGAAAGTGCAGAGCATGTACATCCAACAGGTGAAGTTGGAAGCTGATGAAGAAGGCATGGGAGATCACAGTGATCTTTCCATGAGCCAAAAAAGTTTGCAGCTGAAGAGACTGCATGAACAGAGCCAGCCACTGGAACAAATGGATGAATTGATCGAGGAGATCATAAGGCTAATGTCAGGGTTAGCAGGAACTGCCAGCGAGGAGAGGCTAAGAAGAAAGAAGGAAGCAACATAGCAGCAGAAGCAACAACAAGGAGATGGAGCAGATGAACAACTCCAGAGGATGATTTGGGATCTAGGAGGATTTCAACATCAGAGATGGGAAGCTCATGAGCAGGAGGTCATGAATTTTGTAGCTGAGGAGTATGATGCAGGACCAAAATCACTAAAGATTTTGAGGAGCTCTGTCAAGTGGGCATGGAGCAGGTGAAAGGGGTGCACAGAGGGAAAAATCTGTTGTGAGTTCAAAAGGAAGAAATAGAATCACTGTGGATTCTGAGAGATTTGACAGGTGGGCATTGACCAGGTGCATAGGTGCACAAGAGGACAGAATTGTTGGACGTTCTATGAAAAGATACTCTGCCAGGTGGGCATTGAGAAATTGTGCGGACAGGCACAGAGAAGAGAAGAGAACTCTTTGAGTTCTGGAATTTGAAGTAAGAATCCACTAAGGGATCTTCACAGGGTGGTTGAACACCCCGCAGACTCAGCAAGAGGTTTCTTGAGTGAAAGATAGCTAGGAGGGCATCCAAATATTCTCCATTTGTGGGAGAAAGGAAAGGAGAAATGAGTTTCCTTAGAGGTCGAAGCTACAGGAAAGCTCAGGGCGGATAGCATCACTGTGTGTGCATGAGAGTACCCTGTAGAGGTGCATGAGTTGAAGAATCCTTCGAGGATTCAAAAGGAGAAAATCTCAGGATGAACAACGTCAAGGAGAATGCATGGCTAGAACTCAGGTAAAGGAGCTCGAAGAGAAGAAAGGAAAAGGTAGAGGCCTTTGGGAACTTGGGATTTTTCCAAGTGCAAGAATACAGTGCGCAAATCTCAGGAGGGAGTACAATAGCTGTCAGATCAGCTAGAGAAAGGAGATCTGGACCGTCGGTTTTCATGTCTAGAAGGTAGTGAAACGGAGGAGCGCATAGAAGAACGTATCTAAACCGTGGGATCTTGATCCAGTTACCCATCAGCCGCTGGATCGGCCAGAAACTGCACGAGGTTTAAGCCCTTGAAAGGAGAGGAGAAAAGTCTCAAAAGGAATTGAGGCATCAGGATATCGGCACTCATAATATCAGGGATATCGAGGACATGAAGAGAGTCAATCGACACCAAAAACCCCGAATTAGCAAGATTCGATTTGGACCATTCGTTTGGGAGTGGACGCATGTCACGAGATTACCCACATCTAGGACTCGGGCATCGGAGGTTGGAAGAGGATGTCTCTCGACTTCACGAGTGGCAGAAAGGTGAGAGATCTGTATTGTGGGCCTAGCTCACGTCACATCAAGATATCGACACTCTGGATATCAAAGATCTCAAGGTCGAGAAGTTGGGAAATTGGTAGCGAAATTCCTGAAACAACGAGATTGGATCAGGGTCGTCCATCAGTTGGGGATACGTGTCAAAGATCCGAAGAGAGTTGGGGATCGACATTTCAAGAGTCCTGGAGACAAGGAGGACTTGCATTTTGGAATCGTGAAGTCTGATTTTCTGAAAGAAAGGAGAGCTCCATTGTGTGGGGGCCAGCTGACATCATATCGGGGATCCGAATATTGGGAATCCCATGGACAAGGTGTTTATGCATTTCAGCATTGCGATGTCAGAACCCCTGAAAAAGGAGGTAAGGCTACAGTCTTATGAGATAACGGTCATATGGACCAGGAGCTTAGCTAGGAGGGGCTAAGGCAACAAGGGCACATCGGCCAATCGGTGGTCGAGATATCACGGGGACAGAGATTCATGACATCGAGGATTGCGAAACCCTGAAACCCAAACTAAGTCAGGGGAGATCACGGTTAAGTCCGGAAGAGCCGTGTGGGTGAATAAAGGACCCGTGGATCGCGTTTTCTTCAAAGATTCTAGCAGGGAATGGAATGAGATAATTCGGCTCAAAGGAGAATTTGAACGATCATGTGAGTGGATGTAGAGTGCGTCTGCGTACTTCATCAAATGGTATCAGAGCTAGAACTTTGTTTTTATATTTCAAGCCAAGGGAGGAGGCAAGGGAAGCCATAGAAGGAAAGCACTCTGATACACACATCAAGTGATATCAGAGCCTGATTCTTGTCTATATATTTCAGATGAGGGAGGCATAAGAGGTAGGCAGCAATCAAGAAGACAATTAGCAGGACTGTAGGATGAAGCTGGAAACACTCTTAGTGCGGAGTGACAGAAACAGGTTTGGTAGGAGAGAAGACAGGGACAATTCCATGGCTACTGAAGACCATAGGCATGCTGGGAGGAAGAGAAAGGAAGAAAAGATTGCAGAAATGGATAAAGAGCTCGCTGAAATAAGGGTGGACATAGAAAATCTTGACTACGGATGCAGCAAAAATCCAAGTCGAGATGGGTGTATGAATGGCCCATGAAGAAGCCGAAGATAAAATGGCCAGTCAAGGAGTTGATCGTCAAAAGACAGTGAAGGCTGTTAAAAGGATGGTTGAGGTATGCTAAAAACCTTGACGGACCTGAGGAGATGGTTCAGGTGTGTGAGCCAGATACTGGGAGAGGTCTCAATGATGAAGAAAATTAAATGGGATCAGCTGAGGATCTCAAGAAATACCAGGAGGGCAGAGAGTAAATTCCTAATTGCAAGGTGGGCAACGAGTTGAGATCACTACGTGATCTCAGAGACTGTCAGGAGGACAGCCAAGGAATTTCACATTGTCATGTGGGCAATGAAATGAGGTCACTACGGGATATCAAAGACTTCCAAGAGAGCAACGAAAGGTTTCCAGTTTTCTAGGGGGCAAGGGAACAAAGATGGAATCAATTGATTCCATGGACTGCCAGGAGGGAAGTTGGAGCATCTCAAATTTCCATGTGGGTAGAGATGAGAATACAAGACTGTCCGAAGGTCTCATGGACTCGAAGGTGAGTTCAATTCAACAAGGAGTGCTAATGAAGATGGGATCAGTTGATCTCATAATCTTCCAGGAGGACAGTGGAAGCATCCCATATTTCCATGTGAGCAGGGATGAGCAGGTGAATTGGAATCAGCCTGAGGAGATGACAAAGCAGATGAGCTCAAAGGTGGACTTGGATAAGAAGATGCAGCTGACAAAGGAGGAGGATTCATGTGGTTTTTCAAGCCATGTGAATGTAGATGATGACAAGTTAAAAACTTGCACCATCCGAGAGGACAATCTGAGGATCCTTATGATGATTGGGGGAATCGAGATATTCCTACCACTTGCCCAAGAGGAGGCAAAAATATAGGTTGCAGATGCAAAAACAACAGAAGAAAAGCCAGTTGCGACTGTCAGGGAAGAAGGATTGGAGCAAGTATCTAAAGTTGCCCAAGAAGAAAAGGAGAATGAGCATTCTGAGGAATGGCTCAACACTTTGAGCCACGAAGATGAAAGGACTGCAACATGGGAGTTTGCAACAGAAGAAGAAGAACAAACAGACAACATTATTTTGGCTGATATGTATGAAAAAATTGAAGCTCTGGAGAAAAAGGTGAAAGTACAGAGTGTGCACATCCAACAGGTGAAGTTGGAAGCTGATGAAGAAAGAATGGGAGATCACAGTGATCTTCTCATGAGCCGAAAATTTTTGCAGCTGAAGAGACTGCATGAATAGAGCCAACAATTGGAATAGCTGGATGAAGTGATCGAGGAGATCAGAAGGCTGATGTCAGGGTCAACAGTAACTTCCAGTGAGGAGAGGCTGAGCAGAAAGAAGGAAGCAGCGTAGCAGCAGAAGCAAGAACAAGGAGATGGAGCAGATGAACAACTCAAGAGGATGATTTGGGATCCAGGAGGATTTCAACATCAAAGATGGGAATCTCATGAGCAGGAGCTCATGAATTTTTTCAGCTGAGGAGTATGATGTAGGAGCATCTCTCCATGTCAGTCAGCCAGCTAGCCAGCCGCATTAGCGAATTCAAATCGCACGTTGAAGAGAGGCGCAGCCTCATTTGGAATTTGAATTTAATGTAATTAAATGTTTAACCTGTTGAGATGTGAAGCCCTGCCTTTTGGTAGGCTATAGATAAGATAGGCCTTTAATGTTTTGTATGGATGAGATCTAGATACGGATGAAGACTAGAAAACCTATTCAATGTAATTGAATAGGGTAGGTAGGTTGGAGGGAAGAGATTGAAGAGCCCCCTCAAGTAAAAGATATTTCGTATCTCATTTTGGGAGGAGTGTTGAGAGAGTTGTAGTGGTAGTGGAGAAGAGAGGATCTACAAGTAGAGAGAAGAAGAGAGAAGAGCCGAGACCTTGTTACAGGCCGTGCTCAGGAACACTTTGTATAAACATGCATTTGCTATTTTAATAGAAACATAAGCAGTTTTTCCTGCATGTATTTCTGTGTTATGTGGGTGTCTGTGAGTGTTCTATTATGATATGAATGTATGGTGTAGATGTATGTTAGGCATTTGCAGGATTTCTTGATTTTAGGCTTAAGAAGTCTTTGAGGCTTCATACCAGGAGGGTGTGACAGAACACTATAGGTTCTGATAGCCGTGCACAGAGGATGCATTTCTAAACTTTGCAGAGTCAGACATAGACGTGCCAGGTGGGCATAGAAGCTAAAACCATTAACTTAGGAGAAAGACCTCAAGGTTGTTGAACACCTTGGAGGCAAGGCTGTGGGAGGAAACACAGTTGCAGACATAAGTTCTGAGGAGTTCTGTGAAGATCTTCCAAGTGGGCATTGAGTGTATGTACAATGGTGCATTAAGAAGAACTCTGCTATGAGTTCTTAAGGAGGACCAGAATCACTAAGGATTCTGAGGAACTCTGCCAAGTGGGCATGGAGCAGGTGCAAGGGGTGCAGAGAGGGAGAACTCTATTGTGAGTTCAGAAGGAAGAAACAGAATCACTGAGGATTCTGAGAGCTCTGCCAGGTGGGCATTGAGCAGGTTCATAGGTGCACAAGAGGACATAACTGTTGGACGTTCTATGAAAAGATACTCTTCCAGGTAGGCATTGATATATTGTGCGAATAGGCACATAGAAGAGAAGAGAAATCTTTGAGTTCTAGAATTTGAAGGAAGAATCCACTGAGGGATCTTCACAGGGTTGTTGAACACCCTGCAGACTTAGCAAGAGGTTGCTTGAGTGAAGGATAGCCAAGAGGGCATCCAAATATTCTCCATTTGTGGGAGAAAGGAAAGGAGAAATGAGTTTCCTTAGAGGTCAAAGATACAGGAAAGCTCAGGACGGATAGCAACACATTCCAGGTGTGCAACACATTCAAGGTTTGGAAAGAAACTTGATATCTGTTATTAATATGAGTAATGATGGAGTAAAAATTTTGTTTCAGAAGGATATGTGCAATATGGTTAGAGGTGTGATGGTATTAATGAAAGGAGTTTGTATTATAACACTATACAATATGATAGTGAATGTCAAATCAACTGTATGCAACAACAACGTTTCTCCTGAGGTCAACTTGACTTCGACTCAACTCGACCCGACTCAGGCTCACTAAGTACAAACCGACTCAAAAAGACATGATGAAGTCGTCTTGACCATGCTATGGCATGAGAGGATGGGACACATTGGATAAAAAGTACTTAGAGATTTTCAAAACAAAGGTAAGGTCGAAGGTTTTCCCAAATGTGGTTTAGAGGTCTACTTTTGTGAAAATTTCATATATGGAAAACAAAGTTGGGTGAGGTTCCCATCTGGAGCAACAAGGGAAAATGGGATTCTAGAAAGTGTGCCTAATGATGTGTTTGGATCGGTTACAATGCCTTCACTTAGGGGATCCCTGTATTATTTCTCCTTCATAGATGATTTTTCCAAGAAGACATGGATATATTTGCTGAGGATGAAATCAGAGGTTTTCGATAAATTTAAAGAGTTTAAAGCTCTTGTAGAAAACTAGACAGACAAGAAGATTAAGGTGCTGAGAACTATAAATGTTGGTGAATTCCGTGGAAAATAATTTGATCATTTCTGTAAGTAGTGTGTAATATCATGCCAAAATAAAACACCATATAACCCACTGTTGGTTACTCTTATATTCTGTCTGAGCTCGTACTGGGTGACCCAGGGTTCATGTATGTTCAGGCTTCCAACAAAGCCTCTAAAACTATCGGCCCTCTTGGTAAACCAGAAGGAAACACAATGCACAGAATGAGCTACGTAGTCTCACCCGAGATAGATTTAATGGGTGGATATAATACTCAGGTGTTTATAGCCTAGGATTGAGTGCAAGATATGAGAACTGCATATTGAACTAGTATTATAACTTGTAAGTGCAATATGTTGTAATTTGCAAATAAGTAGGAAATATAGAAACTCATTCATTAAAATAACAATAACTACTGAAATATGATAAAGATATGCATGCATTCATCACATAACACAGATTTTACCATGGTTCACCCCCTCTTTGGCTACGTCCACAAATATCTAGCTCTTGTCTCTTTTATTATAGTATTTTTGCACCTACAGTGACACACGCGTTACAGTTCTTCTCCGTTGGGTAAGATCTATATGAGGTGGACTAGATTGCACCAAGATCCTTAGCATGCGATCTAACCCTCAATATCTTCCCTCCCTCATCCTCTTTTTCTCAAAATTTTACAAAATTAGGTCATACAACAAAATATTACATCTCGACTAGCTACAACATCTATCTCTATAATAATGACTACCTCTAGAAAAATATGAACCAAACCCCTACTGTTTCTATTGCGCTTGAGCCAGCTGTGTATTGTTCTTTGTCCCCTTTTGAGTCCCTATCTTAGCTGTCCCTTCACATGTATTCTTTGTCTTTGTCTAGAACATCCTTTGTTTCTTGGGCACTGGGACTTCTTGAGGCTGTGTTTCTTCCTACACTACCACTTCTTCCACTGTCCTTTCCGACAAGTCTCGGGTGAGGACTGGAATCTTCCACTCGTCTTCCCAGTCTTTGATCACCATATAATTATCACCTTCTTTGATATAGTATTTTATTTTTAGCCACTGCTTATCAGGGTCCTTATGTGACTGTATCCACATCACATGTCTTGTGGCCTTGAAGTTGGCGATGTGTGCTATTACCCAACAACCTGTGGTGTGATCCTCCACATGTTGGAGATGGCTTCCTGAAGATCGTGAAGGTATCCTTCGAATATAGTTGCTTTAATTTTCTTGTGTTTGGAATCTAGCATGGTGCCAAGTGATAAATACCTCGATCGGTAATTCGGATTGGGTTTGGTGTCGAAGAATGTGTAACTCGGTTCCTTCCATCCTACGATGGCTATCAACATGATTAGCCATGAGTAGTGAAATTATGTTTTGAGGTCCTGCACATGTTTGAAATCATCCAAGAACAAGTTCAAGATATAGGGTTCCCAACTCACTGTGGTGCCCTCAGTGCATGGAGCTGCAACCTCGACAACCCCAGTTGAAACTTCCTCCCTGCGACATTTTCTTAGCAGTTTACAGGCTAACATTTGTGTGCCCATTTGTGTTGCAACATCATTAATCCTCTTGATGATGATGCCTCACGTCCCCCTATCAGTACCGTATTTATTCTTCATCTCCTCCACAAGCGCTTTCTCCTTTTTCTTATCATCTAGGAATTGCGTGGGATCCATGCCCCAGGATGGAAACCCTAGGATGTGCACAATAAGTTCTATGTCTATGGAGACGATCTTATCCAACCAAATGTCTCTGCCATGTGTCACTGCTAACAATTGTTTGATGCACCCGCTTGCGTACTGACCTCTGCCAAAATGTGGTAGATCCAGCAGACCTAAAATTCTTGTTTTCTCCAACCCTATTTCCCATTGGAGTGGTTGATCAATCGGTTCCCCAACCGGATTTATGCCTACAGTCTCCAAGTATACTCTCTTTGCAAATTTTGGAAAATTTTTTGTGTCTGCTACATTGTGATCCGAATATTTGAGCTTCTCTATATGACTCAGCAAGACTAGTTTCACCTGTACCCCATCTGGTATATGCAGTAGAACAAGCGTTGTGATGGGTTTCTTGTGAGGTGAACTAGGTACCTATTGCTTGTCTTTCTTCAGTGGTGGTGGATGTCTTGAAGTTCCAGCGGCTCCTGGATGTGTTTCGGAATACCATTCTAGCCAACCTGTGACATCCTCTACTATTCCTTCCGGTGGGTGGTATGAGATGGTGGTTTGAGACTCATATTTTTTGATTGCTACTTCCTAATTCGTCATTGTTCCATTGACCCTTGGAGCTGTCTCGATGTTTTCTGGTTGCGCCTCCTTCAGGGTTTCTACATTCTGGTTTTGATGCTCCTATACCTATGTCAGTCTATCTATATTCCTGCCCTTTGGTTTTGGGTGTTGGATTTCTTCCACTACAGGTGTGGGGTTTACTAGTGTTGTGTCTAGGGATGGGATTTTGTCGATATCGACGATATCCAATGACTGTTGTTCACCTTCTTCCAAGTGTACCCATAACGTAGTTCTAACTCTGGGTTGTCTAGCACTTTGGCTTGCTTCTTCTTGATTTGGTGGTGCCATGGTAGTGAGTGTCGAACGTTTTCTATGTTTGAACGGTCTCTGTGACCTCTGTGAACTATTCTCTCTTCTCTTTAGCCTCTATTACTCTCTGTCTGTTCTCTTTTTACTAATAGACTATTTTCTCCCGCATTGATGTAGGAGCATTGTTATCACTGAAATTTCATCCCCACAGGGCGACAAGAACTCCGCATCATCAACATAGAAAAACAGTCGTTCATGGCACAAGGATTAACTCCACAGCACAACAAAAGGGTCAAAACTATGCAAAAATGGCCAAAAAATTAAAAAGCGCGATACACCCTCTGGGCACACGCGCGCGCGCGCAACATCTTCGTATTTTGGGTGCATATGCACGGCTGTGGGGTGCAAAACCCGCGCGCCTGCCAAACGACGCATTTATGAAGCTGTTCGGCCTCCCAACCACTAATGGATCAGCTCCCAAGTCAATTTGACATCAAATCCGAGCTCAATCTGCGTGGGGAGGCTGGTCAAAGACCTAATTGTGCCCTAAAGAGCCTCTTTTCACATTCAAAAGAGTTTGCATAATAACCCAATGCTTGGCTATAAAAATCCATGAATGACCACCATTTTCTCAAGGAAT
>SNQJ01S0021071.1:23596-54023 GCA_010110895.2 Picea sitchensis | reverse complement strand
TAGTTGTTTTCTTTCTAACCTTTTACATTACAGCTGTCATGACTAGCAGAGCCCAACTAGGCATGTAAGCACTCACTTTTTGCTCACACACCGATGAAAAGAGTGCAAACAAGCATCTCTCCATGTCAGTCAGCCAGCCAACCAGGCAGGTCAGCGAATTCAAATCGCACATTGAAGAGAGGTGAAACCTCATTTGGAATTTGAGTTTAATATAATTAAATGTTTAAGCTGTTGAGCTGTGAAGCTGTGCCTTTGCGCAGGCTGTAAATAAGATAGGCCTTTAATGTTTTGTATGGATGAGATCTAGATCCGGATGTGGACTAGACAACCCATTCAATGTAATTGAATAGGGTAGGTAGGTTGGAGGGAAGAGCTCGAAGAGCCCGCTCAGGTAAAAGAGATTTTGTATCTCATTTTGGGAGGAGTGGTGAGAGAGTTGTAGTGGTAGTGGAGAAGAGAGGATCTGCGAGTAGAGAGAAGAAGAGAGAAGATCCGAGACCTTTTTATAGGACGTGCTCAGGAACACTTTGTATAAACAAGCATTTGCTATTTTAATATAAACAAAAGCAGTTTTTCCTGCATGTATTTCTGTGTTATGTGGGTGTCTATGAGTGTTCTATTATGATATTAATGTATGTTGTAGATGTATGTTAGGCATTTGCAGGAGTTCTTGATTTCAGGCTTAAGAAGTCTTTGAGGCTTCATACCAAGAGGGTGTGACAGAACACTGTGGGATCTAATAGCCATGCACAGAGGATGCATTTCTGAACTATGCGGAGTCAGACAGAGACATTCCAGGTGGGCACAGAAGATGAAACCATTAACTCAGGAGAAAGACCTCAAGGTTTCTAAACACCTTGGAGGCAAGGCTGTGGGAGGAAACATAGTTGCAGATAGAAGTTTTGAGGAGTCTTGTGAAGCTCTGCCAAGTGGGAATTGAGCGTATGTACAACGATGCATTGAGAAGAAATCTGTTGTGATTTCTTAAGGAGGACCAGAATCACTAAGGATTCTGAGGAGCTCTTCCAAGTGGGCATGGAGCAGGTGCAAGGGGTGCACAGAGGGAGAAATCTACTGTGAGTTTAGAAGGAAGAAACAGAATCACTGAGGATTATGAGAGCTCTACCAGGTGGGCATTGAGCGGGTGCATAGGTGCGCAAGAGGATAGAACTGCTGGACGTTCTGTGAAAAGATACTCTGCCAGGTGGGCATTGAGATATTGTGTGGACAGGCACAGAGAAGAGAAGAGAACTCTTTGAGTTCTAGAATTTGAAGGAAGAATCCACTGAGAGATCTTCACAGGGTTGTTGAACACCCTATAGACTCAACAAGAGGTTGCTTGAATAAAGGATAGTCAGGAGGGCATCCAAATATTCTGCATTTGTGGGAGAAAGGAAAGGAGAAACGAGCTTCCTTAGAGGTCGAAGCTATAGGAAATCTCAAGACGGATAGAAGCACTATGTGTGCATGAGAGTACCCTGTAGAGGCACATGAGTTGAAGAATCCTTCGAGGATTCGAAAGGAGCAAAGCTCAGGAGGAATAGCATCGAGGAGAACGCACAGCGAGAACTTAGGTAAAGGAACTCGAAGACAAGAAAGGAAAAGGTAGAGGCCTTTGGGAACTTGGAATTTTTCCAAGTGCACGAAGATAGTGCGCAAAGCTCAGGAGGGAGCACAACAACTGTCAGATCGGCTGGAGAAAGGAGATCTAGACCGTCGATTTTCACCTGTAGAAGGTAGTGCAATGGAGGAGCGCATAGAAGAACAAATCTAGACTGTGGGATCTTGATCCAATTACCCATCAGCCGCTGGATTGGCCAGAAACTGCACAAGGTTTAAGCCCTTGAAAGGAGAGGAGAAAAGTCTTGAAAGGCATTGAGGCATCGGGATATCAGCACTTGTGATATCGGGGATATTGAGGATATGAGGAGAGTCACTCGACACCAGAAACCTCAAATTAGGGAGATTTGATCTAGACCGTTCGTTTGGGAGTGGATGCGTGTCATGAGATTACCCGCATCTAGGACTCAGGCATCGGAGGTTGGAAGAGGAAGTCTTTCGACTTCATGAGTGGTGGAAAGGCGAGAGATCTATGTTGTGGGCCTAGCTGACGTCACATCAGGATATTGGCACTCGGGATATCAGAGATATCGAGGTCGAGAAGTCGGGAAATTGGAAGCTAAAGTCCCAAAACAACGAGATTGGATCAGGGTCATCCATCAGTTGGGGATATGTGTCGGAGATCCGAAGAGAGTCAGGGATCAGCATTTCGTGAATCCTGGAGACAAGGAGGACATTCATTTTGGAATCATGAAGTCCAATTTTCCGAAAGAAAGGAGAGCTTCGTTGTGTGGGGGCCAGTTGATGTCATATCAGAGATCTGGATATCGGGAATCCCGTGGACAAGGTGTTTACTCATTTCAGCATTGCGATGTTTGAAACCCCAAAAAAGGAGGTAAGGCTGTGGTCTTATGAGATAACAGTCATATGGACTAGGAGCTTAGCCAGGAGGGGCTAAGGCAACAAGGATGCATTGGGCAATCGGTGATCGAGCGATCACGGGGACAAATACTTGTGACATCGAGGATCGTGAAACCCCGAAACCTGAACTAAGTCGGGGGAGATCATGGTTAAGTGTGGAAGAGCCGTGTGGGTAAATAAAGGTCCTGTGGATCAGGTTTTCATTAGAGATTCCAGGGAATCGAATGAGCTAATTCTGCTCAAAGGGGAATTTGAACGATCCTATGAGAAGAGGTAGAGTGCGTCTGCATACTGCATCAAGTGGTATTAGAGCTAGAAATTTGTTTGTATATTTCAAGCAGAGGGAGGAGGCAAGGGAAGCCAGAGAAGGAAATCACTCTGATACACACATCAAGTGGTATCAGAGACTAATTCTTGTATGTATATTTCAGACGAGGGAGGCATAAGAGGTAGGAAACAATCAAGAAGACAGTCAGCAGGACTGTAGGATGAAGCTGGAAACACTCTTAGTGCAGAGTGATAGCAGCAGGTTTGCTAGGAGAGCAGACAAGGACAGCGCCATGGCTACTGAATACCATAGGCATGCTGGGAGGAAGAGCAAGGCAGAAAATCTTGCAGAAATGGATAAAGATCTCGCTGAAATAAGGGCAGACATAGAAAATCTTGAACTGCAGATGCAGCAAAAATCCAAGTTGATATGGATGTATGAATGGCCCATGAAGAAGCTGAAGATAACATGGCCAGTCAAGGAGTTTATGGCCAAACACAACGAAGGTTGTTAAAAGGATGGTTGAGGTATGCTGAAAACCTTGACAGACCTGAGGAGATGGTTTAGGTGTGTGTGCCAGAGACTGGGAGAGGTCTCAATGATGAAGAAAATCAAATGGGATCAGCTGAGGATCTCAAGAACTACCAAGAGGGCAGAGAGGAAATTCCTAATTGCTAGGTGGGCAACGAGTTGAGATCACTGCATGATCTCAGAGACTGTCAAGAGGACAACCAAGGAATTTCACATTGTCAAGTGGGCAATGAAATGAGGTCACTGCGGGATCTTAAAGACTACCAGGAGGGCAGTGAAAGGTTTCCAGTTTTCCAGGGGGGCAAGAGAATAAGGATGGAATTAGTTGATTCCATGGACTGCGAGGAGCGTAGTTGGAGCATCTCAAATCGCCAGGTGGGTAGAGATGATAATACGAGATTGTTTGAAGGTCTCATGGACTCGAAGGTGAGTTAAATTCAGCAAGGAGTGCTGGTGAAGATGGGATCAGTTGATCTCATAATCTTCCAGGAGTACAGTGGAAGCATCCCATATTTCCATGTGAGCAGGGATGAGCAGGTGAATTGGAATCAGCCTGAGGAGCTGACAGAGCAGATGAGCTCAGTTGTGGACTTAGATTAGCAGATGCAGCTGACAGAGGAGGAGGATTCATGTGGTTTTTCAAGCCATGTGAATGAATATGATGACAAGTTAAAAACTTGCACCATATGAGAGGGAAATCTGAGGAACCTTATCATGATTGGGGGAATCAAGATATTCCTACCACTTCCCCAAGGGAAGGTAGAAATCTAGGTTGCATATGCAAAAACAATAGAAGAACAACCAATTGTGACTGTTAGGGAAGAAGGATTAGAGGAGGTATCTGAGGATGCCCAAGAAGAAAAGGAGAATGAGCATTCTGAGGAATGGCTCAACGCTTTTAGCCAGGAAGCTGAAAGGACTGCAACATGGGAGTTTGCAGAATCATAAGAAGAAGAAAAAGACAAAATTAGTTTGCTTGATCTGTATGAACAAATTGAAGCCCTGGAGAAAAAGGTGAAAGTGCAGAGCATGCACATCCAACAGGTGAAGTTGGAAGCTGATAAAGAAGGCATGGGAGATCACAGTGATCTGCCCATGAGCCGAAAATTTTTGCAGCTGAAGAGACTGCATGAACAGAGCCAACCACTAGAAAAACTGGATGAATTGATCGAGGAGATCAGAAGGCTGATGTCAGGGTCAGCAGGAACTTCCAGCGAGGAGAGGCTGAGCATAAAGAAGGAAGCAACGCAGCAGCAGCAAGGAGATGGAGTAGATGAAAATCTGCAGAGGATGATTTGGGATCCAGGAGGATTTCAACATCAGAGATGGGAAGCTCATGTGAAGGAGCTCATGAATTTTGCAGTTATGGAGTATGATGCAGGAGCATCTCTCCACGTCAGCCAGCCAGCCAACCACGTCAGCGAATTCAAATCACACATTGAAGAGAGGCCCAACCTTATTTGGAATTTGAATTTAATGTAATTAAATGTTTAATCTGTTGAGCTATGAAGCTGTGCCTTTGCGCAGGCTGTAGATAAGATAGGCCTTTAATGTTTTGTATGGTTGTGATCTAGATCCGGATGTGGACTAGATATCCCATTCAATGTAATTGAATAGGGTTGGTAGGTTGGAGGGAAGAGATTGAAGAGCCCCCTCAGGTAAAAGAGATTTCGTATTTCATTTTGGGAGGAGTGGTGAGAGAGTTGTAGTGGTGGTGTAGAAGAGAGGATCTGTGAGTAGAGAGTAGAAGAGAGAAGAGCCAAGACCTTGTTACAGGCCGTGCTCAAGACCACTTTGTATAAACATGCATTAGCTATTTTAATATAAACATAAGTAGTTTTTCCTGCATGTATTTCTATGTTATGTGGGTGTCTGTGAGTGTTCTATTATGATATGAATGTATGTTGTAGATGTATGTTAGGCATTTGCAGGAGTTCTTGATTTGCAGGAGGGTGTGACAAAACACTGTAGGTTCTGATAGTCGTGCACAGAGGATGCATTTCAGAACTCTGCAGAGTCAGGCAGAGACATGTCAGATGGGCACCGAATCGAAAACGATTAACTCAGGAGAAATACCTCAAGGTTGTTGAACACCTTGGAGGGAAGGTTGTGGGAGGAAACAAAATTGCAAACAAAAGTTATGAGGAGTTCTGTGAAGCTCTGCCAAGTGGGCGTTGAGCGTATGTACAACGATGCATTGAGAATAACTCTGCTGTGAGTTCTTAAGGAGGACCAGAATCACTAAGGATTCTGAGGAGCTCTGCCAAGTAGGCATGGAGCAGGTGCAAGGGGTGCACAGAGGGAGAAATCTGTTGTGAGTTCAAAAGGAAGAAACTAAATCACTGAGGATTCTGAGAGCTTTGACAGGTGGGCATTGACCGGGTGCATAGGTGCACAAGAGGAAAAAACTATTGGACATTCTATGAAAAGATACTCTACCGATTGGGAATTGAGAAATTGTGCGGACAGGCACAGAGAAGAGAAGAGAACTCTTTGAGTTTTGGAATTTGAAGGAGGAATCCACTGAGGGATCTTCACAGGGTTGTTGAACACCCTGCAGACTCAGCAAGATGTTTCTTGAGTGAAGGATAGCTAGGAGGGCATCCAAATATTCTCCATTTGTGGGAGAAAGGAAAGGAGAAACGAGCTTCCTTAGAGGTCAAAGCTACAAGAAAGATCAGGATGGATAGCAGCACTGTATGTGCATGAGAGTACCCTACAGAGGCGCATGAGTTGAAGAATGCTTCGAGGATTCGAAAGGAGAAAATATTAGGAGGAACAATGTCGAGGAGAATCCACGGCGAGAACTCAGGTAAAGGAGCTCGAAGAGAAGAAAGGTAAAGGTAGAGGCCTTTGGGAACTTGGGATTTTTCCAAGTGTAGGAAGACAATGCGCAAAGCTTAGGAGGGAGCACAACATCCATTGGATCGGCTGGAGAAAGCAGATTTGGACCGTTGGTTTTCACGTCTAGAAGGTAGTGTAACAGAGGAGCGCATAGAAGAATGGATCTAGACCGTGGGATATTGATCCAATTACCCATTAGCCACTGGATAGGCCAAAAACTACACAAGGTTTAAGTCCTCGAAAGGAGAGGAGAAAAGTCTCGAAAGGCATTGAGACATCGGGATATCAACACTTGTGATATCAGGGATATCGAGGATGTGAGGAGAGTCACTAGACACCAAAAACCCTGAATTACTGAGATTCGATCTAGACCATTCATTTGGGAGCGGATGCATGTCACGAGATTACCCACATCTGGGACTCAGGCATAGGAGGTTGGAAGAGGAAGTCTTTCGACTTCACGAGTGGTGGAAAGGTGAGAGCTCTGTGTTGTGGGCCTAGCTGACGTCACATCAGGATATCGACACTCAGGATATCGAAGATCTCGAGGTCGAGAAGTCGGGAAAGTGGTAGCGAAAGTCCCGAAATACCGAGATTGGATCAGGGTCGTCCATCAGTTGGGGATATGTGTCAGAGAGCCGAAGAGAGTTGGGGATTGGCATTTCGTGAGTCCTAGAGACAAGGAGGACTTGCATTTTGGAATCATGAAGTCCAATTTTCTGAAAGAAAGGAGAGCTCTATTGTGTGGGGGCCAGCTGACGTCATATCGGGGATCCAGATATCGAGAATCCCGTGGAAAAGGTGTTTACGCATTTCGGCATTGCGATGTCCAAAACCCTGAAAAAGGACGTAAGGCTGAGGTCTTATGAGATAATGGTCATATGGACCACGAGCTTAGACAGGAGGGGATAAGGCAACAAGGGCACATCAGCCAATCAATGATCGAGAGATCGCGGGGACAATGATTCATGACATCGAGGATAGCGAAACCCCGAAACCCGAACTAAGTCGGGGGAGATCACAGTTAAGTGCGGAAGAGACGTGTGGGTGAATAAAGGACCCATGGATAGGGTTTTCATCAGATATTCCTGTAGGGAATCTAATGAGCTAATTTGGCTCAAAGGGGAATTTGAACGATCCTATGAGAGGATGTAGAGTGCGTCTGCGTACTGCATCAAGTGGTATCAGAGGTAGACCTCTATTTGTATATTTCAAGAAGAGGGAGGAGGCAAGGGAAGCCAGAGAAGGAAAGCACTCTGATACACACATCAAGTGGTATCAGAGCCTGATTCTTGTTTGTATATTTCAGACGAGGGAGGCATAAGAGGTAGGCAACAATCAAGAAGACAGTTAGCAGGACTGTAGGATGAAGCTGGAAACACTCTTAGTGCGGAGTGACAGTAACAGGTTTGCTAGGAGAGTAGACAAGGACAACGCCATGGCTACTGAAGACCATAGGCATGCTGGGAGGAAGAGCAAGGCAGAAAAGCTTGCAGAAATGGATAAAGAGCTCGTTGAAATAAGGGCGGACATAGAAAATATTGATCTGGGGATGCTACAAAAAGCCAAGTCGAGATGGGTGTATGAATGGCCCATGAAGAAGCCGAAGATAAAATGGCCAGTCAAGGAGTTGATGGTCAGAAGACAATGAAGGTTGTTAAAAGGATGGTTGAGGTATGCTAAAAACCTTGACGGACCTGAGGAGATGGTTTAGGTGTGTGCGTTAGAGACTGGGAGAGGTCTCAATGATGAAGAAAATGAAATGGGATCAGCTGAGGATCTCAAGAACTACCAGGAGGGCAGAGAGGAAATTCCCAATTGCCAAGTGGGGAACGAGTTGAGATCACTGCGTGATCTCAGAGACTGTCAGGAGGACAACCAAGGAATTTCACATTGTCAGGTGGGCAGTGAAATGAGGTCACTGCAGGATATCGAAGACTGCCAGGAGGGTAGAGAAAGGTTTCCAGTTTGCCAGGGGGGAAAGGGAATAAAGATGGAATCATTTGATTCCATGGACTGCCAGGAGGGCATTTGGAGCATCTCAAATTGACAGGTGGGTAGAGATGATAGTACGAGACTGTATGAAGGTCTCATGGACTCAGAGGTGAGTTCAATTCAGTAAGGAGTGCTGATGAATATGGGATCATTTGATCTCATAATCATCCAGGAGGACAGTGGAAGCATCCCATATTGCCATGTGAGCAGGGATGAGAAGGTGAATTGGAATCAGCCTGAGGAGCTGACAGAGCAGATGAGCTCAGAGGTGGACTTAGATCAGAAGATGCAGTTGATAGAGGAGGAGGATTCATGTGGTTTTTCAAGCCATGTGAATGAAGATGATGACAAGTTAAAAACTTGCACCATTCGAGAGGACAATCTGAGGAGCCTTATGATGATTGGGGGAATCGAGATATTCCTACCACTTGCCCAAGGGGAGGAAAAAATCTGGGTTGCAAATGAAAAAACAACAGAAGAACAACCAGTTGCGACTGTTAGGGAAGAAGGATTGGATCAGGTATTTGAAGCTTCCCAAGAAGGAAAGGAGAATGAGCATTCTGAGGAATGGCTCAATGCTTTTAGCTAGGAAGCTGAAAGGATTGCAACATGGGAGTTTACAGCAGCAGAAGAAGAAGAAACAAACAACATTAGTTTGGTTGATCTGTATGAACAAATTGAAGCCTTGGAGAAAAAGGTGAAAGTGCAGAGCATGTACATCCAACAGGTGAAGTTGGAAGTTGGTGAAGAAGGCATGGGAGATCACAGTGATCTTTCCATGAGCCAAAAAAATTTGCAGCTGAAGAGACTGCATGAATAGAGCCAGCCACTGGAACAAATGGACGAATTGATCAAGGAGATCATAAGGCTAATGTCAGGGCTAGCAGGAACTGCCAGCGAGGAGAGGCTGAGCAGAAAGAAGGAAACAACGTAGCAGCAGAAGCAACAACAAGAAGATGGAGCAGATGAACAACTCCAGAGGATGATTTGGGATCTAGGAAGATTTCAACATCAGAGATGGGAAGCTCATGAGCAGGAGCTCATGAATTTTCCAGCTGAGGAGTATGATGTAGGACCAAAATCACTAAGGATTCTGAGGAGCTCTGCCAAGTGGGCATGGAGCAGGTGAAAGGGGTGCACAGAGGGAGAAATCTGCTGTGAGTTCAAAAGGAAGAAATAGAATAACTAAGGATTTTGAGAGCTTTGACAGGTGGGCATTGACCGGGTGCATAGGTGCACAAGAGGACAAAAATGTTGGACGTTCTATGAAAAGATACTCTGCCGAGTGGGCATTGAGAAATTGTGCGGACAGGCACAGAGAAGAGAAGAGAACTCTTTGAGTTCTGGAATTTGAAGTAAGAATCCACTAAGGGATCTTCACAGGGTGGCTGAACACCCTGCAGAATCAGTAAGAGGTTTCTTGAGTGAAGGATAGCTAGGAGGGTATCCAAATATTCTCCATTTGCGGGAGAAAGGAAAGGAGAAATGAGTTTCCTTAGAGGTCGAAGCTATAGGAAAGATCAGGGCGGATAGCATCACTGTGTGTGCATGAGAGTACCTTGTAGAGGCACATGAGTTGGAGAATCCTTCGAGGATTCGAAAGGAGAAAATCTTAGGATGAACAATGTCAAGGAGAACGCATGGTGAGAACTCAGGTAAAGGAGCTCGAAGAGAAGAAAGGAAAAGGTAGAGGCCTTTGGGAACTTGGGATTTTTCCAAGTGCAAGAAGATAGTGCGCAAAGCTCAGGAGGGAGTACAATAGCCATTATATCGACTGGAGAAAGGAGATCTGGACAGTCGGTTTTCACATCTAGAAGGTAGTGCAATGGAGGAGCACATAGAAGAATGTATCTAGACCATGGGATCTTGATCCAGTTACCCATCAGCCGCTGGATCGGCCAGAAACTGCACGAGGTTTAAGCCCTTGAAAGGAGAGGAGAAAAGTCTCGAAAGGAATTGAGGCATCAGGATATCGGCACTTGTAATATCAGGGATATCGAGGACATGAAGAGAATCAATCGACACCAAAAACCTCGAATTAGCGAGATTCGATCTAGACCATTCGTTTGGGTGCGGACACGTGTCACGAGATTACCCACATCTGGGACTCGGGCATCGGAGGTTGGAAGAGGATGTCTTTTGAATTCACGAGTGGCAGAAAGGTGAGAGATCTGTATTGTGGGCCTAGCTGATGTCACATCGGGATATCGACACTCGGGATATCGAAGATCTCAAGGTCGAGAAGTTGGGAAATTGGTAGCAAAAGTCCCGAAACAACGAGATTGGATCAGGTCCATCCATCAGTTGGGGATACATGTCAGAGATCCGAAGAGAGTTGGGGATCGACATTTCAAGAGTCCTGGAGACAAGGAGGACTTTCATTTTGGAATCGTGAAGTCCGATTTTTCGAAAGAAAGGAGAGCTCTATTATGTGGGGGCCATCTTATGTCATATCGGGGATCCGAATATTGGGAATCCCGTGGATAAGGTGTTTATGCATTTCAGAATTGCGTTGTCAGAAACCCTGAAAAGGGATGTAAGGCTGCAGTCTTATGAGATAACGGTCATATGGACGAGGATCTTAGCTAGGAGGGGCTAAGGCAACAAGGGCGCATCGGACAAAGATTCATGACATCGAGGATCGCGAAACCCCGAAACCCAAACTAAGTCAGGGGAGATCACGGTTAAGTGTGGAAGAGCCGTGTGGGTGAATAAAGGACCCGTGGATCGCGTTTTCATCAAAGATTCCAGCAGGGAATGGAATGAGATAATTCGTCTCAAAGGGGAATTTGAACGATCCTGTGAGTGGATGTAGAGTGCGTCTGCGTACTTCATCAAGTGGTATCAGAGCTAGAACTTTGTTTGTATATTTCAAGCCGAGGGAGGAGGCAAGGGAAGCCAGATAAGGAAAGCACTTTGATACACACATTAAGTGGTATCAGAGCCTGATTCTTGTTTGTATATTTCAGACAAGGGAGGCATAAGAGGTAGGCAACAATCAAGAAGACAGTTAGCAGGACTGTAGGATGAAGCTGGAAACACTCTTAGTGCGGAGTGACAGCAATAGGTTTTCTAGGAGAGAAGACAGGGACAGTGCCATGGCTACTGAAGACCATATGCATGCTGGGACGAAGAGAAAGGAAGAAAAGCTTGCAGAAATGGATAAAGAGCTCGCTGAAATAAGGGTGGACATAGAAAATCTTGAACTACGGATGCAACAAAAATCCAAGTCGAGATGGGTGTATGAATGGCCCATGAAGAAGCCGAAGATAAAATGGCCAGTCAAGGAGTTGATCGTCAGAAGACAGTGAAGGCTGTTAAAAGGATGGTTGAGGTATGCTAAAATCCTTGATGGACCTGAGGAGATGGTTCAGGTGTGTGAGCCAGAGACTGGGAGAGGTCTCAATGATGAAGAAAATGAAATGGGATCAACTGAGGATCTCAAGAACTACCAGGAGGGCAGAGAGTAAATTCCCAATTGCAAGGTGGGCAACGAGTTGAGATCACTGTGTGATCTCAGAGACTGTCAGGAGGACAGCCAAGGAATTTCACATTTTCAGGTGGGCAATGAAATGAGGTCACTATGGGATATCAAAGACTTCCAGGAGAGCAGCGAAAGGTTTCCAGTTTTCCAGGGGGGCAAGGGAACAAAGATGGAATCAATTTATTCCATGGACTGTCAGGAGGGTAGTTGGAGAATCTCAAATCGCCATGTGGGTAGAGATGAGAATACGAGACTGTCTGAAGGTCTCATGGACTCGAAGGTGAGTTCAATTCAGCAAGGAGTGCTAATGAAGATGGGATCAGTTGATCTCATAATCTTCCAGGAGGACAGTGGAAGCATCCCATATTGCCATGTGAGCAGGGATGAGCAGGTGAATTGGAATTAGCCTGAGGAGATGACATAACCGATGAGCTCAAAGGTGGACTTAGATCAGTAGATGCAACTGACAGAGGAGGAGGATTCATGTGGTTTTTCAAGCCATCTGAATGTAGATGATGACAAGTTAAAAACTTGCACCATCTGAGAGGACAATCTAAGGATCCTTATGATGATTGGGGGAATCGAGATATTCCTACCACTTGCCCAAGGGGAGGCAGAAATATAGGTTGCATATGCAAAAACAACAGAAGAAAATCCAGTTGCGACTGTCAGGGAAGAAGGATTGGAGAAAGTATCTAAAGCTGCCCAAGAAGAAAAGGAGAATGAGCATTCTGAGGAATGGCTCAACACTTTCAGCCACAAAAATGAAAGGACTGCAACATGGGAGTTTGCAATAGAAGAAGAAGAAGAAACAGACAACATTATTTTGGCTGATCTGTATGAAAAAATTGAAGCTCTGGAGAAAAAGGTGAAAGTACAGAGCGTGCACATCCAACAGGTGAAGTTGGAAGCTGATGAAGAAAGCATGGGAGATCACAGTGATTTTCCCATGAGCCGAAAATTTTTGTAGCTGAAGAGACTGCATGAACAGAGCCAAATATTGGAATAGATGGATGAAGTGATCAAGGAGATTAGAAGGCTGATGTCAGGGTCAGCAGGAACTGCCAGTGTGGAGAGGCTGAGCAGAAAGAAGGAAGTAGCATAGCAACAGAAGCAACAACAAGGAGATGAAGCAGATGAACAGCTCGAGAGGATGATTTGGGATCTAGGAGGATTTCAACATCAAAGATGGGAAGCTCATGAGCAGGAGCTCATGAATTTTTTCAGCTGAGGAGTATGATGCAGGAGCATCTCTCCATGTCAGTCAGCCAGCTAGCCAACCGCGTCAGCGAATTCAAATCACACGTTGAAGAGAGGCGCAGCCTCATTTGGAATTTGAATTTAATGTAATTAAATGTTTAACCTGTTGAGATGTGAAGCCATGCCTTTGGGCAGGCTATAGATAAGATAGGCCTTTAATGTTTTGTATGGATGAGATCTAGATACGGATGAAGACTAGAAAACCCATTCAATGTAATTGAATAGGGTAGGTAGGTTGGCGGGAAGAGATTGAAGAGCCCCCTCAAGTAAAAGAGATTTCGTATCTCATTTTGTGAGGAGTGGTGAGATACTTGTAGTGGTAGTGGAGAAGAGAGGATCTGCGAGTAGAGAGAAGAAGAGAGAAGAGCCGAGACCTTGTTACAGGCTGTGCTTAGGAACACTTTGTATAAACATGCATTTGCTATTTTAATAGGAACATAAGAAATTTTTCCTGTATGTATTTATTTGTTATGTGGGTGTCTGTGAGTGTTCTATTATGATATGAATGTATGTTGTAGATATATGTTAGGCATTTGCATGATTTCTTGATTTCAGGCTTAAGAAGTCTTTGAGGCTTCATACTAAGAGGGTGTGACAGAACACTGTAGGTTCTGATAGCCGTGCACAGAGGATGCATTTCTGAACTCTGCAGAGTCAGACATAGACGTGCCATGTGGGCATAGAAGCTAAAACCATTAACTTAGGAGAAAGAAATCAAGGTTGTTAAACACCTTGGAGGCAAGGCCGTGGGAGGAAACACAGTTGCAGACAGAAGTTCTGAGGAGTTCTGTGAAGCTCTGCCAAGTTGGCATTGAGTGTATGTACAATGGTGCATTGAGAAGAACTCTGCTATGAGTTCTTAAGGAGGACGAGAATCACTAAGGATTCTGAGGAACTCTGTCAAGTGGGCATGGAGCAGGTGAAAGGGGTGCAGAGAGGGAGAACTCTGTTGTGAGTTCAAAAGGAAGAAACATAATCAATGAGGATTCTGAGAGCTCTACCAGGTGGGCATTGAGCGGGTTCATAGGTGCACAAGAGGACATAATTGTTGGACGTTCTGTGAAAATATACTCTTCCAGGTAGGCATTGATATATTGTGCAGATAGGCACATAGAAGAGAAGAGAAATCTTTGAGTTCTAGAATTTGAAGGAAGAATCCACTGAGGGATCTTCACAGGGTTGTTGAACACCCTGCAGACTCAACAAGAGGTTGCTTGAGTGAATGATAGCCAAGAGGGCATCCAAATATTCTCCATTTGTGGGAGAAAGGAAAGGAGAAATGAGTTTCCTTAGAGGTCAAAGATACAGGAAAGCTCAGGATGGATAACAACACTATGTGTGCATGAGAGTACCCTGTAGAGGCGCATGAGTTGAAGAATCCTTCGAGGATTCAAAAGGAGAAAATTTCAGAAGGAACAACATCGAGGAGAATGCACGGTGAGAAATCAGGTAAAGGAGATCGAAGAGAAGAAAGGAAAAGGTAGAGGCCTTTGGGAACTTGGGATTTTTCCAAGTGCAGAAAGATAGTGTGCAAAGCTCAGGAGGGAGAACAATAGCCGTCAGATCGGCTGGAGAAAGGAGATCTGGACAGTCAGTTTTCACGTCTAGAAGGTAGTGCAATGGAGGAGCGCATAGAAGAACGTATCTAGACCGTGGGATCTTGATCCAGTTATCCATCAGCCGCTGGATCGGCCAGAAACTGCACGAGGTTTAAGCCCTTGAAAGGAGAGGAGAAAAGTCTCGAAAGGAATTGAGGCATCAGGATATCGACACTCGTAATATCGGGGATATCGAGGACATGAAGAGAGTTAATCGACACCAAAAACCCCGAATTAGCGAGATTCGATCTGGACCATTCATTTGGGAGTGGACGCGTGTCACGAGATTACCCACATCTAGGACTCGGGCATCGGAGGTTGGAAGAGGATTTCTTTCGACTTCATGACTGGCAGAAAGGTGAGAGATCTGTATTGTGGGCCTAGCTGACGTCACATCGGGATATCGACACTCAGGATATCGAAGATCTCAAGGTCGAGAAGTTGGGAAATTGGTAGCGAAAGTCCCGAAACAACGAGATTGGATTAGGTCCGTCCATCAGTTGGGGATACATGTCAGATATCCGAAGAGAGTTGGGGATCGAAATTTCAAGAGTCCTGGAAACAAGGAGGACTTGCATTTTGGAATCGTGAAGTCCGATTTTCCAAAAGAAAGGAGAGCTCCATTGTGTGGGGGCCAGCTGACGTCATATCGGGGATCCGAATATTGGGAATCCCGTGGACAAGGTGTTTATGCATTTCGACATTGCGATGTCGGAAACCCTGAAAAACGAGTTAAGGCTGCAGTCTTATGAGATAACGGTCATATGGACCAGGAGCTTAGCTAGGAGGGGCTAAGGCAACAAGGGCACATCGGCCAATTTGTGATCGAGAGATCGCGGGGATAGATATTCATGACATCGAGGATCGCAAAACCCTGAAACCCAAACTAAGTCAGGGGAGATCACGGTTAAGTGCGGAAGAGCCGTGTGGGTGAATAAAAGACCCGTGGATCGCGTTTTCATCAAAGATTCCAGCAGGGAATGGAATGAGATAATTCGTCTCAAAGGGGAATTTGAACGATCCTGTGAGTGGATGTAGAGTGCGTCTGCGTACTTCATCAAGTGTTATCAGAGCTAGAACTTTGTTTGTATATTTCAAGCTGAGGGAGGAGGCAAGGGAAGCTAGAGAAGGAAAGCACTCTGATAGACACATCAAGTGGTATTAGAGCCTGATTCTTGTTTGTATATTTCAGATGAGGGAGGAATAAGAGGTAGGCAACAATCAAGAAGACAGTTAGCAGGACTGTAGGATGAAGCTGGAAACACTCTTAGTGCGGAGTGACAGCAACAGGTTTGCTAGGAGAGAAGACAGGGACAATTCCATGGCTACTGAAGACCATAGGCATGCTGGGAGGAAGAGAAAGGAAGAAAAGCTTGTAGAAATGGATAAAGAGCTCACTGAAATAAGGGTGGACATAGAAAATCTTGAACTACGGATGCAGCAAAAATCCAAGTTGAGATGGGTGTATGAATGGCCCATGAAGAAGCCGAGATAAAATGGCCAGTCAAGGATTTGATCGTCAGAAGACAGTGAAGGTTGTTAAAAGGATGGTTGAGGTATGCTAAAAACCTTGGAGGACCTGAGGAGATGGTTCAGGTGTGTGAGCCAGATACTGGGAGAGGTCTCAATGATGAAGAAAATGAAATGGGATCAGCTGAGGATCTCAAGAACTACCAGGAGGGCAGAGAGTAAATTCCCAATTGCAAGGTGGGCAATGAGTTGAGATCACTGCGTGATCTCAGAGACTGTCAGGAGGACAACCAAGGATATCAAAGACTTCCAGGAGAGCAGCGAAAGGTTTCCAGTTTTCCAGAGGGGCAAGGGAACATAGATGGAATCAATTGATTCCATGGACTGCCAGGAGGGCAGTTGGAGCATCTCAAATCGCCATGTGGGTAGAGATGAGAATACGAGACTATATGAAGGTCTCATGGACTCGAAGGTGAGTTCAATTTAGCAAGGAGTGCTAATGAAGATGGGATCAGTTGATCTCATAATCTTCCAGGAGTACAGTGGAAGCATCCCATATTTCCATGTGAGCAGGGATGAGCAGGTGAATTGGAATCAGCCTGAGGAGCTGACAGAGCAGATGAGCTCAAAGGTGGACTTAGATTAGAAGATGCAGCTGACAGAGGAGGAGGATTCATGTGGTTTTTCAAGCCATGTGAATGTAGATGATGACAAGTTAAAAACTTGCACCTTCCGAGAGGACAATCTGAGGATCCTTATGATGATTGGGGGAATCGATATATTCCTACCACTTGCCCAAGGGGAGGTAGAAATATAGGTTTTATATGCAAAAACAATAGAAGAAAATCTAGTTTCGACTGTCAGGGAAGAAGGATTGGAGAAAGTATCTAAAGCTGCCCAAGAAGAAAAGGAGAATGAGCATTCTGAGGAATGCCTCAACACTTTTAGCCACGAAGCTGAAAGGACTGCAACATGGGAGTTTGCAACAGAAGAAGAAGAAGAAACAGACAACATTATTTTGGCTGATCTGTATGAAAAAATTTAAGCTCTGGAGAAAAAGGTGAAAGTACAGAGCGTGCACATCCAAAAGGTGAAGTTGGAAGCTGATGAAGAAAGCATGGGAGATCACAGTGATCTGCCCATGAGCCAAAAATTTTTGCAGCTGAAGAGACTGCATGAACAGAGCCAACCATTGGAATAGTTGGATGAAGTTATCGGGGAGATCAAAAGGCTGATGTCAGGGTCAGCAGGAATTGCCAGTGAGGAGAGGCTGAGCAGAAAGAAGGAAGCAACGTAGCAGCAGAAGCAACAGGAAGGAGATGGAGCAGATGAACAGCTCGAGAGGATGATTTGGGATCCAGGAGGATTTCAACATCAAAGATGGGAAGCTCATGAGTAGGTGCTCATGAATTTTTTTAGCTGAGGAGTATGATGCAGGAGCATCTCTCTATGTCAGTCAGCTAGCTAGCTAGCTGCATCAGCGAATTCAAATCGCACGTTGAAGAGAGGCGCAACGTCATTTGGAATTTGAATTTAATGTAATTAAATGTTTAACCTGTTGAGATGTGAAGCCATGCCTTTGGGTAGGCTATAGATATGATAGGCCTTTAATGTTTTGTATGGCTGAGATCTAGATACGGATGAAGACTAGAAAACCCATTCAATGTAATTGAATAGGGTAGGTAGGTTGGAGGGAAGAGATTGAAGAGCCCCCTCAAGTAAAAAAGATTTTGTATCTCATTTTGGGAGGAGTGGTGAGAGAGTTGTAGTGGTAGTGGAGAAGAGAGGATCTGCGAGTAGAGAGCAGAAGAGAGAAGAGCCGAGACCTCGTTACAGGCCGTGCTCAGGAACACTTTGTATAAACATGCATTTTCTATTTTAATAGAAACATAAGCAGTTTTTCCTGCATGTATTTCTGTGTTATGTGGGTGTCTGTGAGTGTTCTATTATGATATGAATGTATGTTGTATATGTATGTTAGGTATTTGCATGATTTCTTGATTTCAGGCTTAAGAAGTCTTTGAGGCTTCATACCAAGAGGGTGTGACAAAACACTGTAGGTTCTGATAGCCGTGCACAGAGGATGCATTTATGAACTCTGCAGAGTCAGACATAGACGTGCCAGGTGGGCATAGAAGCTAAAACCATTAACTTAGGAGAAAGACCTCAAGGTTGTTGAACACCTTGGAGGCAAGGTTGTGGGAGGAAACACAGTTGCATACAAAAGTTCTGAGGAGTTTTGTGAAGCTCTACCAAGTGGGCATTGAGTGTATGTACAATGGTGCATTGAGAAGAACTCTGCTATGAGTTCTTAAGGAGGACCAGAATCACTAAGGATTCTGAGGAACTCTGCCAAGTGGGCATGGAGCAGGTGCAAGGGGTGCAGAGAGGGAGAACTCTGTTGTGAGTTCAGAAGGAAGAAACAGAATCACTGAGGATTTTGAGAGCTCTACCAGGTGGGCATTGAGCGAGTTCATAGGTGCACAAGAGGACATAATTGTTGGACGTTTTGTGAAAAGATACTCTTCCAGGTAGGCATTGATATATTGTGAGGATAGGCACATAGAAGAGAAGATAAATCTTTGAGTTCTAGAATTTGAAGGAAGAATCCACTGAGGGATCTTCACAGGGTTGTTGAACACCCTGCAGACTCAGCAAGAGGTTGCTTGAGTGAAGGATAGCCAAGAGGGAATCCAAATATTCTCCATTTGTGGGAGAAAGGAAAGGAGAAATGAGTTTCCTTAAAGGTCAAAGATACAAGAAATCTCATGACGGATAATAGCACTATGTGTGCATGAGAGTACGCTGCAGAGGCGCATGAGTTGAAGAATACTTCAAGGATTCAAAAGGAGAAAATTTCAGGAGGAACAACGTCGAGGAGAACGCATGGTGAGAAATCAGGTAAAGGAGCTCGAAGAGAAGAAAGGAAAAGGTAGAGGCCTTTGGGAACTTGGGATTTTTCCAAGTGCAGAAAGATAGTGTGCAAAGCTTAGGAGGGAGCACAATAGCCGTTAGATCAGCTGGAGAAAGGAGATCTGGACCATCGGTTTTCACGTCCAGAAGGTAGTGCAATGGAGGAGCACATAGAATAACGAATCTAGACCATGGGATCTTGATCCAATTACCTGTCAGCCGCTGGATCAGCCAAAAACTGCACGAGATTTAAGCCCTCGAAAGGAGAGGAGAAAAGTCCCGAAAGGAATTGAGGCATCGTGATATTGGCATTCATGATATCGGGGATATCGAGGACGTGAGGAGAGTCACTCGACACAAAAAACCCTGAATTAGAAAGATTCGATCTGGACCATTCGTTTGGGAGAAAACACATGTCATGAGATTACCCACATCTGGGACTCGGGCATCGGAGGTTGGAAGAGGAAGTCTTTCGACTTCATGAGTGGCGGAAAGGTGAGAGATATATGTTGTGGGCCTAGCTGACATCACATCAGGATATCAACACTCAGGATATCGGAGATCTCGAGGTCGAGAAGTCGGGAAATTGGTAGCGAAAGTCCTGAAACAACGAGATTGGATCAGGGCCATCCGTCAGTTGGGGATACATTTTGGAGATCCGAAGAGAGTCGGGGATTGACATTTTGTGAGTCCTGGAGATAAGGAGGACTTGCATTTTGGAATCGCGAAGTCCAATTTTCCAAAAGAAAGTAGAGCTTTGTTGTGTGGGGGACAATTGACGTCATATTGGGGATCGGGATATCGAGAATCTTGTGGACAAGGTGTTTACGCATTTCGGCATTGCGATGTCTGAAACCTCAAAAAAGGAGGTAAGGTTGCGGTCTTATGATATAACAGTCATATGGACCAGGAGCTTAGCTAGGAGGGGCTAATGCAGCAAGGGCGCATCAGCCAATCGGTGATCGAGAGATCGTAGGGATAGAGATTCGTGACATCGAGGAACAAAAAACCTCGAAACCCGAACTAAGTCGGCAGAGATCATGGTTAAGTGCAGAAGAGCCGTGTGGGTGAATAAAGGACCTGTGGATCGGGTTTTCATCAGAGATTCCAACAGGGAATCGAATGAGCTAATTTGGCTCAAAGGAGAATTTGAACGATCCTGTGAGCGGATGTAGAGTGCATCTGTGTACTACATCATGCATCCATGTGTTGTATGGTCTTCACATGAAGCTTGTCGAGGACGCTTCCCTAATTATGGGTTCAATGCACCTCCAACTCTTTCGTAATTTCCATTACTTTGCCTTTCCATCTCTAGTTGACGCGATTAATGTGGCATCCCATCGGTCCTTTCCTTCATTTAATTCTATATACCTTCATCTTTTCGTACTTCTTTTGTTGTATTTCTGTTTCCCACTTGTTTCCATTTTTACGTGGTCGTTAACCTTATCCTCACTGGGTTTGTGTTCCTAATTATGCATGCTCTTTCTTCTTTCGGCACACTGCACCTCTCTTGGTAATGTTTATAGTTCCTTTTTTTTTTTTTTTTATGCGGTGGGTAGTCGACTATTCTTGTACAGCTTCAGTCAGACCTCATTGATCATCCCTTTGATTTCTATGCCTGATAAGTCTCTCAACTGTACAACTCCTCCATATGTGATAGATTTCACTTTGTATGGTCCTAGCTAATGCATTCTTATCTTCCTTGGGTGCTGAAGTGATTTGTTGTCATACATTAATACTAGATATCCTTCCTTGAAACTTGGCCATAGACCAGTTTGAATGGCATATTCCTTGTCAAATGTTTACACATAGTCCTGTAGTCCCATAATACCGCTGGTACTTTGAGGTCCCAGTCGTCCCTGTTGACATTACAGATCTTTGTCAGTGTGTTCTCGAGGATTTTGTTAAATGATTCCATTGTTCCATTTGCCTATGGTTGATATGGTGTGCTCTTTTGATGATGGACTTCAAACTCTTCAGTGTGTCTTCCCCCTTCTTGTTAGGTACTTCATTGCGGTGATAATGTACCTAGCTCCTGTTCTTTTTTTGGTGGGTTGATTGGTCCCATAAAGTCTATTACCCAATTATCGAATTCCTATAATGTTACTTTTGGTCGTAATGGAATATTGTACTTTCTATTAGTTTTACCTACCCTTTGACAGACATGGAAACCATAGTCCTATGCGTAGTACCTTCTATGCAGTAGATTTTCCTATGTAATTTCCTCCTATGATCTCCTCATGGGATTCTTCTAGCACTCTTGGTATTTCGTGTTCTAACACATATCTACACAAGATGTTGTTTGCTCCCATTTTGTATAAGTGTCTCGTGATTAGTTGATAGTCTGCAACTCAAACTACCAGGTTTTTCTTCTGCGCGAAGTTATATTCTTTTGGAGCAGTACCTGTGCTTAAGTAATGAATTATATCCATGAAGCATTCATCGACGATCCGAACTGAGAATAAGTGTGCATTCAGGAAGTTGTCTTCTAAATTCATAGGTTCTTCTCCATTTGTGACTCTTGATAGGTGGTTGGGTCCTACATTCAATTTTCCTGGATTAACTATGACTTCAAAGTCAAAATCTTGAAATAGTAGTAATCATCAACAGATTCTCCCCCCCAACACTGGCTTGTTGACTAAGTATTTCAGGGCTAAGCGATTTGTGAACATCTTAAAATTTTTCCCCAATAAATAATCTCTGAATTTCTATAGTGTGTAGACCATAACTAGTCCTTATCTCTGTGTGGTGTTGTAGTTTTGTTCTGAATCTGATAGGTTTATGCTCACAAAGTCTATAGGGTGGTCTAAATCTCCCATTCCTGGCTGCACCAAGATAGCTCCAAGTGCTATGGCTAATGCATCTACATGTACATGGAATGTCTTCTCCCAGTCTGGAAATATTAGTATTGGTGCAGTGACCATCTTTTCCTTCAGTGTATCCAGACCGTGTTGGCACTTGTCGTTCCATTAACACTTTGTATACTTTCTTAACAACTTTTCCATTGGTGCAGTAATCTGTGCATACCCTTTGATAAAATTCCTATAGTATCTTGTGTGTGCAAACGTCGCTCTTAGATGACGAACGGTTTTTGGTGGTGGTAAGTTATAAATTACTGCAACCTTTGCAGGATCTACTAATAAACCTTGTTTGCATACTATATGTCCTAATAGTATCCCGAACGTTTTTTTTAATATGCATTTATTTATGTTTAGTGATATTTGGAACTGCCTACATCTTTCTAACATTAGGTGTAAGACTTCTACATGGTCTTTCAGGAAACTGTAGACTTTCCAATCATCCAAGTATACTTCAAGAAACTAGTGGATGAATTCCTTAAATGCAACAATGACTACTCTAGAAAAGATTGTTGGTGCATTCTTTAGTCCAAATGGCATGACTGTGTACTGATAGTATCCCCATTATGTCACAATGTGGTCTTGTATCTATCTTCTTGTGATATATTAATCTGGTGGTAGCCTAAGAATCCATCAGTGAATGAGTAAGCTTCATATCCTGCTACGTTTTATAACACTTCATCTGTGAAAGGTGTAGGGAATGGGTCATGTAGGCATGGATCGTTAAAATTCCTCAAGTCGAGGCATATCCATATCCCTCCTTGTTTCTTGTCCTGAACTACCATCAAGCTTATCCATTCAGATTCTTCGACCAGTTCTATGATTTCGGCTTCGAGCATCCTATCGATCTCATATTTGACTTTCTTCCTATATATTGGGTTCAGTTTGTATGGTCGTTGTCTGATCAATCTCACTTGAGGTTTGAGTGGTATCTTAATTTATCCTATCTCTCCTACTATACCCTTAATTTTTGTAAATGTTGTGGGAAACAAGTCGTTGTATTCGCGTAATAAATCTGTTATACTTTCCACTGTTTTCTCATCCCAGTAATCTCTGATGCTGGCCATATTTGGATTCTCAACTATCCCGATGTTGACTTTATTTATATTGATAGGTGTAGAAACAAATTCTTATACTATAGGTGGTCCTTCCACTTCTCTTTCGCCTTCTTCTTATTCTATCTGAATATAGTGTGGATCGTCTTCATCTAGTGCTTCCTCCTGCACATGGTAGCATGACAACAATTCCTTGACTGTCTGTTTTTTCTGATGTTGTTCTTTTGTTATGAGCTCAACTTTTGGTTCTTTAATGAATATCACTCATATTATATGTTTAAGAGAGTAATATATGTTGGGTTTCTCATGCTCGAATGAGAAAGTGATTGCATAATTATGTTGCAATGTCGTCTAGGTCGCAATTCCCTTGTGCAATTCCTAGCCTGTATACTAGTTCGCTGGTATGCCCTTTAAGGTGTGTGTAAAGTGATGAGGCCATTCCTCTAGGGTGTCATTTTCCATACCATTGTACACTTCTCCAAGTGTTCCGTTGGTGCCCCTTGTCCATCATACCTCTCCTGCTTGTTGTTTTTCTGATCTACGCCGAACCTTATGAGCAATAATTGCTTACATTGGTACCAATGTACGATTATCTCTTTGTGTGTGCCCCACCATATTGAAAGGGTGGCCTTGAGTGATATATAAAGTGATAATAGTATTTGGTTCTTTGGAACTTCATCTTCATATTGTGCCAATAAAATTTCCCGATCGTTTATTCCATTTAAACTAGGTGGTTCCCTTATTTATGTGCCCACCGATCTCACTGCGTGGTCTATTCCTGCACATCTCCTCATGGATACTTCGTGTAACCTTTGTTTCTAGTTCTCTAAACCAGTATCTGAGTCTATTGCACATGAATTAATTCTCTGCCAACTGAGTATTTCATCTTCAGTTGGGTTTACGTAATCCTCGTTGCGCACAGTTCTTCTATACAATTGGTTGATTTCCTCTAAGTCTAAGAAAGTAGATTCTACAAACCTTTTCCCTTATGATGGGTTTAAGGGCACAATGAACTTGTATTCTCCTAAATCAAATTTTATTTTCTTGTTCTTCAAGTTGATTATGGCCTGGTTGTCAAACATCCAATCCATACCAAGAAATGTTGGGTAAGGTGTTGTGCCGTCCACTATTTCAATGACTTCAAAATATGATTTATTGCACACTCCATCCAGGTCTACTATCACTCCTTTCAGTCTACTGATTGGTAGGACTCTATGTTGGTTTTCTTATTTTAGTTGAACAGATAAATATTCTAACATGGGCTCTCCCATGAATTTCCATGTTAATACATTGACCTCAGTTCCCAGATACAATATGATGTCTCCCATGTTGAAGTATCCAATGTTTGCATTCAGTCTGAACTCCCTACTGGTTCTTCTTCTTGTATGTAGGTTATTGAATGTTTTTGGTTCTAGTTTTCCTTCTGTCTCAATGCTACATTTTTCTAGTATGTTTTGCAATATTTTGACAGATGATGGATCACTTAATACCTTTATACATGATTGAAAAAACCCTTTGATTGTACTTACTTGTCCCATGGAGTGTATCTCATTGGTATGATATGATAATGGAGGCATATCATATTTTGGTGATTCCTTTCTTTGTTGTGCAATGGAAGTCATCGAAATGTCCTCCTTCTGAAATTCTTGTTGGTCTTGCTTAAATATCTCCTTCTCCTTCCGTGCGTCTAATTTCCTCCTTGGTTTGATGTTCTTCTTTACCCATTGATTTTGTGATAGATCTTGTCAAATGATGTCATCCCCTATTTTAGATCCTTTGCAGGTGACTATGTTGATGCTCCGTCCTTCATCCCTTTCTTTAGCTAAGATCCACTGAAAATTTTGGTTGTTCTCGTTTCTCTTTTCCTAGATTTTTACTAATAGTGTTGGACATTCTTCTGTGTCATGATCGGATGTGCAAAAATACATACAAGTTGCGGGTGGAAGAAGAAATTCCCTTGCATAATGGTTGGGTAGTTGAAAATTGTGGCATACCACTGGTCCTCTACCTCATCCAAAACCTCCTCTCATTCGTCCTCCCCCTCTATAGCCTTCTCTATCTCCTCTCAACGCGTTATATTGAGGCACCTGATTATACTGCAAGGTATTGTACTGAGGCTATGATGTGTTGCACTATGCCTATGTGTTATTATATGATTGTTGCATAGTATTATACTACAGCTGCGCAATGCTGTATGGAGTTGGAACTTGATTAAACTGTGGTGCAGCCTGCCTAGTCATCATTTTTCCCGACAATCTATATGCATCTGATATCCTTTCTCGCATCAAATCCATAGTTATACAATCTTTGTCGGCATGGCCTACTGACTTGCAAAAGGTGCAATACGAACTCTTTGGTACTATCTAATATTTCTGCATCATCGTCCAGTGATATGGATTATGACCCAGTTGCTTGCATATTTCACACCATAGTCCTCATGTTGGTAATGAGTTTGGAATTCCTGTCGCTATATACTACGCGAATGTTGGATATTCATTCTTGTGGTGTCCTTTTTTTCTGCATGTAGTACACCAAACGAATTCCTATTTATCCTTATTCTTATTTTGGTTGAGTTGGAATGCTAAGTTCTTCAAATCATCCTTTAGTTCTTCGATAGTAGGATCTGTCTGTTGATACTAGTTTTCTTCTATTTGTAGGGCTGCCTACAGAGCGTCTTCCTGCTTCTGGAACTTATTTTGTCACAATGGGTATTTTAAGTGTGGTAGTAGTGAATTGAAAAATAATTGTCAATGCTATATATTGATCATGAGATATTTTAACTTTCCCTTTAGTCGCTTGAACCTATGGTCAATCTCCCATACAGATTCTCTTGGTTTCTGTCGGATTTATATCATCTCATTCATGTATTGATCCTCTAAGCTCGGATTTTGGAACTCATTTATCAGTAAATTCTTAATGTATGCCAGTGTCATTTTTGTCCCAGGTGCACTATTTTCATCTAGACTCATGTACCCGTTTAGTGCGCGGTCTCTTAGCGTAATAACTAACTGCACAAGTTTGGTATCTTCATCGGTGATCTATTTTTCTTCCCATATCTTTGCATAAATGAAAAAGTGTTTCTCAGGGTCTTCTGCTTCTTCTCCTCGAAATTCTGGTAATCTGATGGAGGGATTGTGTCTTTCCATTATGAATGCTGAACTACTACCTCCGCATGGTGTAGATACCTAACTAGTGCTTCCTGAACTAGCTCCTGCACTTGTTGTCCTTTGTGTATATGTACTTCCTTCTTTCTGACTGCTTCTGAACTTTAGTTTTCTAAACGGTGGTGTTCTCTTTGGTGTATTAGTCGCACATGGGTTTATGGGTTCCACACTGACATTAATATGGATCGGATTGTTGCCTTCTCTTCCCATTCTTGGACCTCTCATTTTCCTCTCATATGTTGTGTGCAATATTTCCTCAATCTTCTCTAGAGATCGGAGATCCTATACCTCTTCCTCATCACTCTCCAAGCCTTCCCTCGTAGCTACGACTCTCTTCTTCGTATTCACCTTGTATTGGTAGGGTACTCCACTACATGTCTTTCCATTTGTCTCCATGCTCCTCTTGATCTAGCCGTCATCCATCATGATTAGGTCCAAGGATTCCTCCTCCTTTCCCTTATCCTTTCCTCCTTCCATTTCTCCTCTCTCTGTCAGTGCTTCCCCCCTTCCCCCATGCACGCAGGAAAGTTTAGTTTTCTAACTCCATTGTCAGTACACCTTTGTTGTATAGAAGTATCTTAATAGAAGTATACAATGATCGAATGTACCTTCCTTGAGGTCCATGTAGAAAATATTGCTCCATTGCATTGTACAAATTCGCTGTGTCTACTGAAAAATCTGTTATAAATCCTACCACAATACTGTCAAGCCAAAAATCTACTACGCGAGTGAATTTGTTGTTCACATGTTGTAACTGCTCAATCTATACTGGGGTCCACTCTAGCTGTCGAATCTGGTTCATTTCATGGTTATCCTTCAACCTTAGTATCCACTCCTACAATAAGTGTGGAAAATCACAGAAAAAGACTTTGTGTAAATCAATAAACACATATTTATCAATATATTTATGGGGTGTTATTCTAGGGTTTCGGTTATCCTTTTGTGAAAAATCCATCTCTTTGGATCTTAGCCAAATTTCAATTTATTCTTTTGTGGGATTCCACATGTTGGATTTTTTTGCAGGAAAGAGTGTGCTTGTCATTGATGGAAAGAACAATGATGGAAAATAGGAAAGGAAAGAAGAACAGTAATAGAAATGGAAAACAAGAATATCGAAGACGAGACCTGTAGGAGAAGGTTTGGAGGCCGAAACCTTTAAATACTTAGAAAACCTTCTAAGTCGGAAGAAATCGTAAGCTCAGGAGGAGGAGTGACAATGAACATTGAATCAGTGTACAAACAGGATAAGAACGCAAAAGAGGAGAACATATCTCAGTCGTTGGATCTGAGCACGAAGGATCAATAGTCGTTGGATCCATAGATAAATGCACAAAGTTTAAGCGTAGGAGAGAGGACTTGTCTAAGAATTGAGGTTCTAAGGTAAGGAGGGACCATCCATCATTAATAATGACAGGTGGCACATGATCCTCAACTCTGGAGAAAAACACTTCGAGGATTTTTTAGTTTGAGACTTGAAAAACCCGAAATCCGAAGAGTTGGAGAGCCAGAGTAAATGACAACCGTCAGATCATTTTGAAGTGGAAGGACAGGATAAGCCAGAAGAGCTGCATCGTAGAAAGATCGAGCCATCGATCTAAGATCCTAGTCAATGAACATGATTCATTTCATATCTAAAGATGCGAGGAGGTTACACTCTGGAAATCTTGAGTGTTGAAATTCCTGAAATGCGAATTTTCATCAGTCGTTGAATCATTATAAGTGGAAGGATAGGATAAGCTAGAAGAGTTGCATCAGAAACAGATCGAGCAATCGATCTAGGATCATGTTTGACAAATGACATTCACTTTGGATATAAATATGCGAGGAGGTTACGCTCTGGAATTTTTTAGATTTGAAATACCCGAAACCCAGAAATCCAAAATGAATAAGAAACATAAGATTTGGAGGACATACGATGACTGTTGGATTAGGCATGTTGGTCAACAGATCACGTCAGAAAGGACACACAACAGACCACATCTACAAGGACATGTGGCAGACCATGTTAGAAAGACTACGTTATTAAGGACACGTGGTGCAATCAAACAATGCCAAGTGTCAAGTTGATTCAACATTTCAGGTACATGCAAAACACAAATCTGAGTGACATGTGGAAGATAGTAGCCTCATGACACGTCATCAAGTGAAGTAATTAAGTGACATCACTCCGGGAGTTTTACTACAAGAGATTTACCACTAGAAAATGACAAAAGATCCGAAGTATCGAACGTTGAAGTCCCAAACTGGACACGAGACGTCTGATCTGAAAGATCACTTAGGGAGAATTCTCATCCGTCGATCTACTCCAGTGGAAGGATAACATAAGTTGAAATCTCTAAATTTCAAAGACTTGAAAGGATTGTGATCATTGATCCAAAAGGGAAACATGTCGTTGGATCGTGGACTCTGGGTAAAATGCTCTGGGAGCAAGCGAAGTTTGAGAATCAAAACTCCCGAAGCCTGAAAGGCGAAATTGATCTCGTCCATTGGTTTGGAGGGACACATGTCACCTGATCATTGAGACTAAGGATCATGGATGCACAAAGGGAAGAAGGTAGATCCATTGATTGATAGGGACATATGTCAGCAAATTTTCCATTCCAGAAGATATCCAGTCAACAAGAAAAGGGTTTGAGATATGAAACTTCCGGAGCCTGGATCACGAAGTAAATATAAGTAGTTGATGTAGGAAGGTTAGATCTGGTCCACATACTAGAGAAGATAGATTTGAACCGTATTTTCTAGAGAACCATCAATATCGTGATATCAACGGTCATTCTCCATTACGGTGCCAAAACATGCTTGGTTCTTAATTTTTCGTGAGCGAGCCGCAATTGAAACCATGGTTTTGGAGAAAGGATGTGTGGAGGCTCATAGTGAATTGCAGGGTGAAAAGAGGATTTCTCTCAAACCACCTATGGATGCACCCACAATCACATGGTCACATGAAGCTCATAGCCCAAGGTCATATCATGAAACTGAGCCAGTGCTCACTAGACAGAAATTGGGAAGCACCTTTTTGGATAGGTGTTTGGTCACCACCGATGATCACGTGAGGGAAGGGGCTTAGAAGCCAAAGAATCCATAATTGTCTGGATTTAACTGCCAGAAAAGAGTGATTGTATTGGCTAGAGAACTTGAGGAGATGCAGGGTGATCGCTAGAGGAGTTGAAGATCCTCAAGGTAACTTCCAGTGGAATGAAGACTGATCATTTAGAAAATTGACTGATGGAAATGCATCAAAGATTGTAACTGCCAAAGAAGTCGAAGAATCTCAGGATAATGACCACTAATGAAGAACAAACTCAGCATGATCACTAGAGAGGATGAAGATTTGAGTGTATTCCCTGGAAGAGGACTTGGCATGATAAATATGTGAAGAATAGAGAATATATGGTTGTTTATATTGAGTTTGATTCATGCGGGTAGAAGAATGATGTGTGCAGGAGCTGAAACACACAGAAGAGGGGTAGCACATAGAATGGAAATAAGACACAGAGCATAAAGTGCAGAAGAAGCAAGGAACAAAAATGAATATCTGAGAGAGGAAGAGAAAGTCAAGGTGCACATACGGAGACAAAGAAGAAGATCAGAAAGCTCAAGAAGACATGAGCAGAGAGAAACTGATGTAGACAAAGCAGAGAAGTGTAACAGGACAATGATGAGACTGGTAATCCATAGATAAATGTTGTATCACTGTGATAAATTCAATAAAAGAAAATATTTATATTTCAGGGTGGTAGGGAGGTTCTAGGGAGGACTGGTGTCCTTAGAGTTTCAAGTGGGTGATTGAACACAGGGAGTTGTATCTTCCATCTGGTTACAACTAGAAAAACCATGGTGGTGCAAGGGAGAACTATTGTTCTCTGTTATACAGATTGGTGCCAGTGTGACTAGAAGTTGGTGCTTCCATCCAATTGGTTCTAGAACACTCAGGGAGTTGGTTCTTCCTTCTAGTGGGTGATAGAAAAACTAGAGAGTTGGTGCTCTCAAAAAATTCTTGTAAAACAAAGGTTGTAGCCTAAAGAAGAGTTGGATCTCATAAGAATGATAATGTACAGAAAACAGAGATTACTTATCATATCAAGAAGAAGAGGTTTTTCCCTTTATGTGTTTCCTAAGGAAATATACGTCTATGTATATTTCATGTGTTTGATTGATGTTGAATATTCTATTGCTTACTTCACTGCTTTATTTTGATCATCATTGAGTTTTCTGTAAAGAGTTTAAAATGGGCATAATTGTTTAATCATAGTAACAACTGATTCACCCCCCCTCTTAGGTTCCAACAATTGGTATTAGAGTTGGTTCCTTTTATATAAGGGTATATCCGAGAGCTTAAACATGACTAGCCATGGAGGAACTTCAACCAATAAGTGTTGGTTGTGGAGCCTGATTATCTTCCTGATGCAGAGGCCCTTGCTTTCAGCTGTGTTTATACCCCATGAAGTATTTACACCCCAGAAGTATGTACACTCTTCCACGCGAGGGAGTGCAGAGGGGGGG
>SNQJ01S0021071.1:0-13787 GCA_010110895.2 Picea sitchensis | reverse complement strand
AAAAAAATTTCAATACAAAAAGCCACATGGAAACAGTCTGCCAGTTGTTCCGCCAAATTAGCAGAAATCAGAACAGATGGCGGAGCGTGATGTCATTGCCAAAATTTTCAATCTGCCATCTTCCCTTCCAAACAGAAACCGAGGTTGGTGGCGGATTTGAGTCTGTGCACCACTGTGCTAAGCAACCATGAAAATTAAACTGGAAATTAATAGTCAAACTGTAAAACATGGACATGAACATAAAATTGAAACTTCATTGTAGCAGCGCAAGGATCCAAAGTGATAGCCAAGAAATTGAGTTACCCATTTTTATCTGAGGTTGTGTTGCTCAGGGTCGTTTCTAGGCTGGAGCACAAACGACCTGGTGCAAGTCGGATACCTTTGGGTTGCTAGTGCATTCCAGTAACCCTCGTACACCATATCAATTCTCTAATGCATCAGGGTATCATGGTGAATTTGATCTGCCATATGGCTTCTAAGCTCAAACATGAGCGTTATATTCTCTGGATGGAAGAAGGATGGTGGCTCCTAGCAGAAATCTGGGATTGTCATGAGTGGTGGTGGTGCCAGGATTGGGCCACCCTCCAACTCCAAACCACGGACTACCGCCGCCTCGCCTAAATCCTCCTGTACCACTTCCTTGTCCTTCGTTGTCTCGAGCCTCTCGTCCATCCCGTGCTCCTGTACAACCTCCACCTCACCTGAATATTTGAGTTACATGGTGTCCTCGGGGTCGAGGTGGATGAATTCCTTGGGGAATTCCTCTTCAATTATGCAATTTTTTCTTCCATGGCCTCTCACTCGAGATGGAAGGTGTCTGGAGCACTATTTCCTGTTGGAAATTGGTTGGGGGGCTGCCAATTGTCTGGAACGGTGAAGAGGAGAGATTCTGAAGGGAACTAGTATTATAACCCTAAATTGCACCACACATGCTTACCTGGCGTCAGGCCAAATCATATCCTTTCTTTGCCAAAAACAATGCTGAACAACTCTTTGAAAATCCTCTTGTGTAAAGGCCCACATGCCCTAACCCATTACTGCATGCATGTACATGCTGGCTGACCCAAAACAACTCGCTTGGATCGACAAAAGCATGAAAAAAGGAAAGTTGTCGATGAAACAAAAAGCTATGGGTGAGTTAACTGAAACTCCCGGCCATGCATGGCCGAGGGTTTGTCCAAATACCTAGCTTCTTCTAGCCTATAAAAGAAGGGGTAGGGGTACCATTTGGAGGAGGAAGAATATAGCAAAGAAACTCTTCTCATTTACGTATTCCATTGTCCCAACCCTTTAGCCTTTCCTAATGCCAAAGGAAATTTAAAGCAAAGCAGTTGAAGGACAAAAGAAGAGGAGCCTAGGATCAGGTTCAAGGAGCGGTAGCCAGTCTCAAATTTTGTAAAGTTGACTCATTTTAAGTAATAAAGAGAATGCTTTTCCCATCCCCAATCATGAAATGTTTATGGTTTTATTAGTTTATGTTTGATTTCTAACTCGTGAGTATATAAGTAGTATGAATGCATAGTTGTTGCTCGTCTTGAATGCAGGTCAACTTTGGAAGGAGTATTGTGAACAAGTAATCAAGCACAATGGAGGATCAAAATACAAACACGGGTAACAAGGTAGGTTGATCTTTCCATGCATTTACTAAGAAAAGGGGATTTAAATCTAGGGATGAAGGTAGAAAGTAATTTCTATTCGGTCATATCTGCATGCAAAGTCGAAACTCTATTTTCTAGTCCGTAGGGTGTTTTTCCCCAACAACAGAATTGGTGATTGTACTAGGGAGAATCTCTAGGGTTCCTAGAATTTTATTTTGGTTTTGGGTAGTTTAAAGACTAGTTCTTTCTTACCTATATTTTCTTTTCGTTTCTGTAAAGTCTAAGCTAGCAAGGAGTTTGGTTTTCCATACCATCTTTCCCTAACTTTTGCTTGACTGTGTTTTTGGGGACCCACAGAGGTACACGTGGCCTGCACAAGGCCTGCACGTGTCTACCTGCGCCCTATCCTCTTACAACCTACATGTGAACGCTAGTTGTAGAGATAGTAGTAGCATGTAGGAGTTTAGAGAACTTCAGAGGAAGTCCTCCTCTTCCCTGTCAGAATCACATATTCTCAGGGGGTTTGCTAGAATTTTGTCTGAGTCTTGTTTGCTAATAGTCCTATCTCATATTGTTTTTGCCTTATTATTTTTGCCTTGCATTATTTGTTTTTCTCTTAGAAAGAGTATCCAAGCCTTCAAAGGATCCTGGTTATCAATATCAGTGGTCTCTTCCTGGTTTGGCTTGTCTGTTTTCATTTTTTCTAAGAGTTTAGATATACACATGGCCTGTACAAGGTCAGCCCATGTGTACACTCCCTCTATCTCTATTCAGTGCGCATTCGCACACGTTCTATTTGAGTAACAGTCGCGTTCTTGTACACGCTACTTTTTGTTAAGGGTGAGGCAGTCATCCTCTCCTTTGATAAGAAGTATTCCTCTAAGGTGTTTGAATCTCTATTTGAACAGTCAGTAGCTTAGGATTATTTTTACCCTTAGATTTCTTTTTCTCATTTAAAACGCTGTCAGAAAAAAGAAAAAAAAAAATTACGGTTTTTAGACAAGTGTGAGAGTCATTGTGTTTACAATTGCTATTGTGTGATTTTTTTAATCTGATTCTTTGTGATCTGCGATTTAAGCCAGAATTGTTTTTCTTGGTTTTTTGCTTGTCGATATTTTCCCTTTCTTACTTTACTAGCACTTAAATAAAATAAAAAATCTCTTTTCATTTTCTTCTTTGGTTGAAGAGTGTGTTTCTGCATCATTAGCTAGGGAAAAGTCTTTTATTTCATAAGTTTTGCCAGTTCAGTTAGATCATAAGTAGCTCATAGTCGAGTGAAATTCCTTTGAGTTTGCTATCCAAAATCTTAGAAAAGTTAAAAAATCTTTCTTTTGAAAAGTTGTTGAAATTTTGCATTCAGTAAAAGTTTTGTTTCCAACTTTTTTATTCATTTTTTGCTTTCATCTTTAACACATCATCAGTTTCACGCTCATCCCTTTGACATAATACAAATCCATAAAAGTAACGCTAAATTTAAAATATACTAGACTTCTATGTTTGTAGGGTTCACAAACTAGTTCAGGGATAGGGCCTTGGATTAGATTGGAGAGGAAACTCTTCAAGGCCATTTAAAATCAAACATTGGAGTCTGAGATAGGGAGTGTCTAAGTCCAATTTCGTGGAAGTCATCTAGGACCCCCCTCTAACACAGGGGATAAACATGAGGTTGCGTGCAGAAAGGTAGCAGAGTTAACACCTCCAAAGTCGGACCAATCGTAGTGGAGAACACATATAGAGGGCTTGTTTTGGGATTCTGTTGTTTGCATTTTCCACGGGGTTTCGTGGGTCTCGAAGTCATTCGAGGTCCTCAATTGTCTTCCGAAACATTTTCTCTCAATACCCTTGACATTTTTCGGGCTTGATACCCTACTCATTGTGGTCTACCCGACTTTCGACTGTACCCGCCTAGTGACTATTCGCATGCTGGAAACCTAGTTGCCAATATTTGTTAGGGACATACACCAGTGACTGCGGGGGTATACCACGGTAACTAGGACAGACATCAGGCCATGCTTTGCAGAGTATACCCGGAGGGTGCTTTTATGTTCGAGTTACACTTGCACTGGTAAGTTGCTCTAGTGTTGGCTGTTGTAACTGTTCTTCCAATTAATTTAGTGTTTTCTTGTCTTATCTTCTAGGGAATTTTTTCTTAGTGTGTGTTACTTTTGAGCATTTAGACTACCTTAGAGTGTCTTGGATCTTCTCACACAGTGGAGGATCCCAAGCTCCACTGGTCACGAAGGCTTCTTAGCCTACCGTCGGTTACACTGGAGCCACCCCCGCCACCATTAAGGAGAAAGCTAGACCAACAAGGGTCTTTTGAAGCGACCGGGTTACAAACCATTGTGCCCGAACAACCCCCGGAGGAATTGACCATGTTTTAACTTGAAGCAACAGCTCTGGGATCAGTTGAAACCTCAACCACTAATCTCTTGGCACCTTTTAATATACCAATTCAATTTCACGAGCGCCAAATAGTGTCACAGACAACAATGGAAACAACTGTTGTTACTTCTTCTGGGAATTCTTCAATTCCCACCACGGTTGTCACCACAGGAGAGTCATCTCCTAACCTACCGTTGTTAGTCTGAGCCACCATGTTCTTGACCACAACTACTTCGCACAGTGGTCTGAACCCGTCTTTGGTGGCGAGCATAACCCCTTTCACACCCAATGCGACAAGCCCTCCATTCTCATATGGTATGCCTAGTTCAGGTACAAGTCATGTACTATCCTACTCCACTTTATAGACTTTGGGTTTGGGGGGAGGGAGCTCTAGCGCTCCTCTGCAAGGTCGTATCAAGGGCACTCTTGTCCCTTTTAATTCTTTTCCTTATGCAGGAGGTCATATCCCACCTTCGTCCCCTTCACTCGGTGGTTTGCATCAACAATCTGCCGAGCAACCTACACAGAATAGTTTATTTGGAGTGGGGAGTCAAGGACCACCTTCGCATAGTATGTCGGTAGGTTCGACACCCCTTTCTTGGAACAAAATGTTTGGTAACAACACCTTCTCATCAGTCGCTTTCCCGACTGGGGGAAACCCCATTTTTGGACAATCTACTCCTGGGCAGGGTACTATTCCTGCACATGGGGAAAACCTAGTAGGACCTTGGAATTCAGGGCAAGGATCTGTTCCCTCCTCCAGAATGTCGATCTGGGGTAATTCTTTCCACAATCAATGGAACCCCAGACAAATTACTATGCCTATCCCTACGGGACCAGCATGGGGTAATCCTTCCCAAAGTCCTTTGAACACAATGCATGCCCAATAATCTATGTCCTATTTGGGAAATCAGTCGATGATGTATCCATAGATGCAAAATCCTTACGCTAGCCAGGGCCATGGTTTCTACCAGAATTTGGGCTAGCAGCCAAACTTTTCCTAGCAACCTGGTGCCAGTAAAACTCCAGGACCCTTTTTCCTAGGTTATCAACAACAACCCGAACTACCTTTCCTGGCGACTTTACACTTGCCAGATTTGAAGAGATTGTTGAATGACCCCATTTTTCACGATCTGCGTTGGCCTCCTATGCCAATGAAGTTTCCTTCGGACATTCCAAAGTTCGAAGCCAAACCTAATGAAGATCCATAAGATCATGTGACTACCTTTCATCTTTGGTTCTCATCTAACTCATTGAAACATGACTCTGTACAGTTGCGATTGTTTCAACGTACTCTCATTGGGAGTGCCACGAAATGGTACATTGAGCTCGATCGCTCAAGATACTCTTCTTCTGGTGAATTGGCGATGGATTTCCTTAACCATTTCCAGTTACCTGTGAGATACGACGCTGAAACAGAGCTTCTCACTAATTTCAAACAGACAACATCGGACCATATATCTGATCACATCTGAGAATGGAGACGCCGGAAGAGTTTAATCAAAGTACAAGTCCCACCAACATTCCTGCTTCAATGGTTCCTTAAGTCTTTGGTCCTGAAGTTATCCAAAGACATTGCGACATCCATAGTTTTCTTTGAAGAAGATGCCATCATGAGGGCTCAACAATTTGAGCTCATTTATTCTCAGTCTGGTTTACTATACAACATCTTGCTAGATGCACCACGTTCAATACTGGATAAAACTAGACAGAGAGCTGGACCGCATGTGGATGGTATCATCATTTCAACACAAACTAAGCCCACTGAGCAATTGATAAAGCAGTTGTAGCAGTTATCCATACAACACATAGCAGCCAACCAAACTACTGCTTTGGTTGCTCCCCCTACCCAAACGTTGGAAGTACACACAGTGCAGTTGACTAACCCAAAGGCCACCCAACAACCTAAAGGGAAGAAAAAAAAATGAAAGAAGGGTAAGGGGGATAAAAAACCCAACGATAATGCTGGTGGGGACAACACTGAAAAGTGGAAGGTGAGGTATCCATGCAACTTGTGAGCAGAAGACCACCCGACCCATCTATGTCCTCGAATTCCAGAGGCCCAAAAATTTGTCACACAACAACAACATGCAGTGTTGATGAACCCATTTCAGCATGGGCAAAATCTAACTCAAACCTCTACAAGTATGGAAGGGGGAAGCCAAGAAAACTACCCACCTCCGAACAATCCCTCATCCGCGAACGTATATATGGCTAGGGGTGATGCTTTCATATCAACTAGAGCACACGATTATAGTAAACCAAGTGCTTCTGAGAAGGGTAAATAAGTTGACCTCCCATCTCTTCCTCTATAGATTAAGAAGACATTGGGAGAAACAATGACACACATTCCAAAAGGTGCATTTAAAAAGGCTTCTCATAATCCAAACGCAAGGGCCACCCAGAACTACTCTGTGGTGGAAGATTTATCACAAACCCCTTGTGTGATGCCTTCTTTAGAGGTCCTCCAAATTTTCCCTTCTCATAGCAAAGCCTTGTTAACCCCTTTGGGCTCTACTGAGACTTGTAATCTGGGTACCATCATGTTAGATACAACTGACTTAAGAACTCACCTACCTTACCACGTAGTGTTTCAGATAGTAGTGGCTTACCCCACGAAAATTTTTACACGGAATATCTTCTTCACGATGGTCAACGAGGGTGCCTCAACATGCGTTATGTCGTTGGCATGTTGGAAGGCCATTGACCATCCCATTTTGTCTCCATCACCTACACTCCTCACTACTTTCTACGGTCTTTCATTCTAACTACATGGCATCATTCCTTCTTTCCCCATGGAGTTAGGAGGGAAGACAGTTTGTGTCGAAGTAGAGGTAGTCGATGCTCCCCTCGATTATAACCTCTTGTTAGGACCAATTTGGACTTATGCTATGCAAGTTGTGGTTTATACAGTTTTTTGGGTCTTGTTTTTTCCACACGAGAGCCGGATAGTGACCATCGATCAATTGTCTTTCTCCAGACCTAACACAGCTTTGGAAGCATCCACGGTCCCGCTAATTGATAATCCTCAGCCAGGTGTCGTCAAAGTAGGATTTGGTTTGTGCCCATCTTTGATGGGTACTTTTGATTACCCACCTCCTCATGGCGATATCAAATTTATATCTAATCACCATAAGGTTGAGATTTTTCAAGTTTCATCATTCCACACAACTTACTTCGAGGATCCATGGATTCTTGCTTCCCCATTTGCCACGATGGATGAGAAAAGGCACCCAGGCATGTCCATTCTCTTGTCTATCACTGAAGTAGCGTATTATTTAGTCCAACAAGCCTCAGCTAACACCAACCTGACTCTTGCACAAGAGTTAGATCCACTTCTAGAGCCTATTTGGGCTCAGGGTTCTCTCGCTAACATCGATTTGTTAGACTTAGTCTTGCCTTTTGATGAAGCAGTATTCGAAGCAATGACTAGTCCAAACGAACCTTGGGAAGATCTTCATCATAGATCATATTTTCTCCCAGAGTTAAGCCAAATCAAAGTAGGAGAATTCATCGTGACCATGATGGGAGATCAACCATGTGTCCTATTAATCTCTTAGCTACACATGAAATTTATGCCGAGGGAAATATGGTGACTATCATTGAAACTATACCAATCAACATCTTCCGAAACCTTGGCATCATGGAGAACGTCTTCGTCAGAGCGGATTTCTCCCCCGAAGAGATTCAAATCTACACGGATCTTTTCAAGGAATTCCGCGACGTTTTTGCCTGGTCTTATGAGGAAATGCCAGGTATTGATCCAAAAATAGTTGAACATGAAATCACAACGTATCCTAATGCCAAGCCTGTTTGATAGAAAATTCGTCCAGTTAATACTAAGAAAGCAACAACCATCAAGATTGAGGTTGAGAAATTGCTAAAGGCAGGTTTTATCTATCCTATCCATTTGACTCAATGGGTGTCAAATCTTGTGTCGGTCAATAAAAAACAAGGCACGATTCCCATATGTAAAGATTTCCATGATTTGAACAAGGCATGTCCCAAAGATAACTCTCCAGCACCGTTCATCGACCAGATCATTGATGAATGTGCTGGTTGCGAAGCCTTTTCTTTCATGGACGGTTTTTCGGGATATAATCAAATCCAAATCAAACCCGAAGACCAACACAAAATGGAATNCTTTCACCTTTCACGATCTCAAGCATATAGTCGAGGCCTATCTAGATGATTTAGCATCACGATCTCGCAAGAGAACGGATCATCCCACACACCTTAGACTAATCTTCGAATGTTGTCGCTACTTTAGGATTTGCTTGAATCCAAACAAGTGCAACTTCTGCATAATGTCAATATGTTTGTTAGGTTTCATCGTATCAACAACAGGGATCATGGTCAATCCTCTCAAGGTGGAGGCAATAATCCAGTTGCCTCCCCCACGCACAGTTCTTCAACTTCAAAGTCTACAAGGCAAGGAAAACTTTTTACGATGCTTCATCGCCAACTATACTGAAATCACCAAGGGATTTATGCAACTACTGAAGAAAGACGTTCCTTTTTATTGGGACAAAGCCGCTCAATGCTCTTTCGACACATTAAAACACACCCTCACAACTGTGCCTCTGCTATGACCACCTAACTATAACAAAGATTTCTTATTATATCTCGCTGCCACAGAGTCAACCATTGGCATGGTTTTAGTTCAGTAAGATGATTTGTTCTCAGAAAACGTGACCTATTACCTGAGATGAGGCCTCGTAGGATCGAAACTTAATTATTCTCATATCAAAAATCTTGTGTTGGCAACAATTCATGTTATTCAATGGTTCCGTCATTATGTTCTGTTTTGCAAGACCACCGTCATCACTGTCGTGAATCCATTCCAGTACATGTTGACATGACGGGTTATAGGTGGAAAAATCAGTAGATGGATAGTCATCCTCCAGGAATTTGACTTAGATTTCATTTCAGCAAAGTCCAAAAAGTCATTGGTCTTCGCAGAGCTTATTTCAGAACTTCCAGTTGAGTCAGGTGACGCTGTGCTTGAAGAATCACCTATCCGAGGAGATATGTTTTTTATCACATCTTCAGATCCCTGGTATGGAGATATACTTATCTATCTCCAGACTTTGAAGTGCCCCACTTCTGCTTCTCGTGATGAGCGTCGGAATATATGTAATCAGGCTAAGAATTGTCTCATACTCAATGATATGTTGTATCGGAGAGGTGTAGACTGCATCTTACATCGATGCCTCACACATGAGGAGGCAGTCATCATGCTCAACGATTTTCATACTAGATCTTGTGGCGGTCATTTGTCTGGGTTGGCAATAGCCCAAAAGATTCTACGAGCAGGTTATTTCTTACCGATGCTTATCAAAGATTGTGTCGAATCGGTCAAGAAGTGCCATCCATGCCAAGTCTTTTCTCAGAAGATGAGGGCACATCCCACTCTTATTTTTCCTGTCATCACAATTGGTCCCTTCACCAAGTGGGGGATTGATTACACTACTTGCAACCCCTCGTCAGTAAGGGGGAGCTGCTATATCATCATAGTTGTAGACTACTTCACTAAGTGGGTCGAAGCTATGCCAACATTTAAAGATGATGGAGAGACTGCAACTCTCTTTTTATTCAACCAGATCATAGCAAGTTTCAACATCCTGAGAGAGATTGTTACTAACCATGGCAGTCACTTTCAGAACCAAATGATGACTGAATTAACATCAAATCTTGGGTTACGGCAAGAGCATTCATCACCCTACTACCCCCAAGACAATGGGCAGGTGGAAGATGTAAACAAAACTCTTAAGACTATTCTACAATGAACTATCAAATCAGCCAAATCAAATTGGCATTTGATGTTATACTTGGCATTATGGGCTTACCGAACATCTGTTAAGACTGCAACCAGTTTCTCACCTTTTCAACTCATTTACGGGTTAGAGACAGTCTTGCCCATCAAATGTCAGATCCCATCTCTAAAATTGGCAGTACAATTATTTTCAGACACTTATCCACTTGAAGAACGGTTAGTACACCTTGAGAAGCTCAATGAGAAGCGTCGTGATGTGGACCTGGCCAACGAGCCTCACAAACATAAGGTCAAGTGTTAGTATGACAGGTCCATTCATCCTCGGATTTTCTCTAAAGGTGACCTTGTCCTGGTCTATGACCAAGATAAGGAACCCCTAGGGGCAGGAAAATTCAAACCCATGTGGTTCATACCCTTCATCATAAAAGAGGTATTAAAAAAAGACGTTTATCATCTGGTTTATTTTGAATGGAATTCTTTGGCGGAGCCTAGAAATGGGCTCTACCTCAAGAAGTATTACTCATAGGCAGGTCACTGTGGGTAGCTTTCTGTAACATATGTATAGTCTTTGTACTAATACTTTTTAGTTTCTTTTAAGTATTATGGATGTGTCATTGATGTTATCTTTCGTCAATATGGCAGATGTCAAGTGATTCCGAGGTGTTCATTGGATATGCAGACACTGCTATTCGGCACACTCGGAGGCTTGCTTTTGCAACTTGGGTAATCTTTACACCTCAGGGCCATTTGTTATCTTCTAGAGGTATATGCTTAGGTGACACCACAAATAATGTCGCCAAGTATAGTGAAGTTATTGAGTTGCTTCGTGATGCCTTGCCATTGGGTATCTCTCATCTCCGGGTCTATCTCGACGCTCAACTAGTTGTGTCGCAGCTAAACAGAGTATACCGGGTTCATGATCCAACTTTACACTGACGATTCCTTAGGGTATGTCTCTTAGAATGAAACTTTGATTATATTACATATTTTCATGTTACTAGGAGATTAAACCAAATTACATATACTCTAGCTAATCAAATTTTAGATTGGCATCTTGCACACATATGAAAAAACATTGACATAAGCATGTAAATACATTTTTGAACACGTGATCCATAAGACACAAAAGATCAAAAAAACATATATAACATCATAAAACAACCAGAGTACATAGATGGACGCAAGTGCCTAAAAAATGGGACTAATAATGAGTCACGGGGCTTATGCCCTCAAAACTATATACAAGTAAGTGCTCGTGGCACGTAAAAAGTCTAAATAGGTTCAGGGCCTATGGGCCCTGTTATAATAGTCCACAACATGGGATAAACGCCTAAACAATCGAACCCATGTCTGAGGTACCCCCACTACATGAGGCTGCATGGATGGTGGCAGGTCCTCTATCTCTGCCTTCGGGACTGTGCAAGTGAGCTCAGTGAAGTTCCGCTCAACTCCTCTAAGGACCCTCTCAGCCTCCCCAGCTGGGAGGTTCCTTACTATTGTTTCTCCCCTCGCGGCGACAACTGCAGCTTATGGCCATGGACGATGCCTGTTCCGTGCATAAGCGACAGGTCACATGAGTCCCACATCTGCATGCAACAAATGTATACCCGTCAAATACTCTGGCATACAAAAAAATGATATATATAACAAAAATGACATAAAAATTACATATGCAAACAAAAAAACTACAAAGGTGGAGACTTAACCATCTCTCCTCGCTCCTCACTAGGAGGCACAGGTATCTCAGGATCTCTGGAAAAATCTATCCCTGCATATGGGTAATCCTTGATCACAGGGATCTGCCATGATAGCCACCCAAAGAAGTCATCATCGAAGGACTCATTGGTCCTTCCACCACCCTGTCGCAGCAGTAATACTGCCCATCTACTCACTACAGGAAAAGAGGCCTGATGTCCTCGTACTACTTCTCGAGGACTAAAGCTCGGAAATCTCTCAAATAAGAATGAACAAAAAATCATCCCAAACCCTAAGTTCCTTTGTGTCTGCTATAGGCAATCATTTAATTGCCTCTTCATTCACTCGAGCAGTGTGGTACTCCAGTAAAAAATCTGTGCATTTAAGCACTGGATAGCATAGTTCATCTGTGCATGAGATGCCTGATGCAAGGCTATTGAACCGGTAATCTGCCCAATCAGTAATAATATCGACTGTAATGATAGGTTAGTGATCTTACTGATGGGTACCTAGGAGCCCGCATGGTCAGTCCTAGCCTCACCGTTCTCAGCTATCAGTTCTGATACCTTACTTGGTCCCACAGGAAACGTCCTAAAGTTGAATGGTTCCCCTCTCCTTGAGAGGCCAGTCAAAAAATAGATATCCTCAGTGATGGGCACCAGTGATTTCCCCTCTAGCATGAAGTCCTCTGCATTAGGGTGCCAGTAGTCAATCAAGGCATTCAGTAGCCTTGGTTGCGCTCATATAAATGGACATAGGAATAACTTCAGTAAACCACATTGCATCAACATGACCATGACATTCAGATCTCCCGCAACCAACTTACTGATTGCTTCATGCTCCCTTTCCCTCCACTGGACATACATACTTCCAAACACAACAAAGTTCAGGAGGGCCAGTACTTTCCCTTTAGTTCTTTTTTGCTACAAAAGGGAGGTCCACGCGATCTGTAGAGGTGACAGTCACTTGTACATGTGGGCATCCTTTACTCTGCTCAAGTGTACACGCGACCTGTCCAGATACAACCCGTGTGTACCTAGGGACGACCTTTTAAAGGTCGACGCCCACCCAAAAAACGAAATCAAATGAAAAATTGAAGAATTGAATAGCTAGACAAGGGATTTTGTAATTACTTGGTCCAAGCGGAAGTTTGTTTCATCCACTATAGCTCCCGGAATCACTGTTTTTAGCAAAGGGGGTCTTTTGGCTCCAGAGTCAATTTCCAAATCAGCAATGGTTATAATGAGCTGCCAACTCCTATTTATAGACTTTTTTGTTAGAAAAACAGGACCGTGGAGCAATAAAATAAAAAAAATGTAGAAATAAAACACAGAAGATACATAATACAAGAGAGACACAGATTTGCGTGGTTCACCCAGTGTGGGCTACATCCACCAGAGAAATCTCCAGGTCCTTTCTTTATTATTATCCAGCAAAATGAAGGGATTCAACCTAAAGAAAAACCCATTGTAACTTCCTCTTCTTTCTCTCACAGTCTCCTCTCTCAGAATACAATATTCACCATCATCCATAACCGCAATACATTTCCCTCATAAAAGGGGGTTGCCTTCTAGGGAAAAAAAACCTAACATAATCTCTACCGTTAGATCTGCGACCTTATAATGAATGGTCTATATTTACAATGATATTACAATATACTTTTACAAGGAAATTTTTTCTTTGGGGGCTTCGCCCCCGAACCCCCGCTGGGGGCCCGCTTGCCCCTAGACCCCCCAGCTGGGGGAATAGCCCAGTCGGACCCCGCAGAGGGGGTACCCCCCCTCTGCACTCCCCCGTGTGGAAGAGTGTACATACTTATGGGGTGTAAATACTTCATGGGGTATAAACATGGCTGAAAGCAAGGACCTCTGAATCAGGAAGATAATCAGGCTCCACAACCAACAATCTCCCACTTGGAGACTGATCTCAACAACTCCACTGCTACTTTATATGCTGGACTCTGAACCTTATTGGACCTAGAAAATTTCTCATTTTCATCTTCATTCTTGAAGACCAACTGAAACTGAGCAGGAAATCAGTTTCTCCCTGCTTACTCCCTTTGTTAATATGTCTGCAGGATTTTGGCTAGTGTGTATCTTTTCCATCTTCAATTGTCCATCTTCCAAGGCGGCTCGTATGAAGTGGTACCTAAACTATATATGCTTAGTATTCAAATGGAAGGCTGAGTTCTTTGCAAGGTCAATGTCACTCTGACTGTCACAGTACAACCTGTTGTTCTCTTGCTTCTTTCCCAATTCCTCCATAAACCTTTGTAACCAAATCATCTCTTTACTAGCCTATGTAGTAGCAACATACTCTGCCTCTGTTGTTGA
>SNQJ01S0021070.1:127418-142895 GCA_010110895.2 Picea sitchensis | reverse complement strand
ACAAAGGAAGTTGGTGCTTCCAATGAATGCAATTCTTCAAGACATATAAGAAAAAACATTCCGGGGTTTTCTTTCGATTTGGGTTTCCATGTAAAACACTGGTGTACTATGTATGTGTATGTTTGTTCATTGCTTATTTACTCTGCAGTTATTGGATGATAATGCTTCATTGATATAACACTTGGATTATATGGTTAAAACAGATTAAATTACTCTATTACTGATTCCCCCCCGCTCTCAGTAATCCAACAACGAATTCCCCTCATTTAGGAGGTTCATAATCGTAAATAGCTTGAAATGGATTCAGTTTAGTGGAAGTGTGGTATGTGGAATTGTACCACCACTCAGCCAGATGTAACCATTGGAGCCACTTATTTTGTTTATCGGTAACAAAACAACAAAGAGACTCTTCCCAACACTTAGTAACAATTTCAGTTTCCCTGTCTGTTTGGGGATGGTATGTTGAACTCATTTTGAGGGATGTTCCAACTTGTTTGAAGAATTTCTTCCAGAAATTAATCTTAAATTTTGCATCTCTATCACTAGCAATGATTCTTGGGAATCCATGTAGCTTGTACACACTTTTACATAATGTTTCCACACTTTGTTTTGCTAAATATGTTCTCTTAATTCCTATGAAGTGAGCATATTTAGTAAGGATATCCACCGCCACAAGGATTTTGTCCTTTCCGTCTGACATGGATAACCCGTTGATGAAGTTCATTGATATTTCTTCCCATTTTTGGTTAAGAATGTGTATTGGATGGAGAAACCCTAGGGTGATAACATTTTCACTTTTGTTCCTTTGGCATTGATCACATTCTGCAATGTATTTATGAATATCTTTACTCATCTACTTTCAAAAAAAGGTTGATGCACATTGTAGTAGGTCTTGAAAAAATCCATGTGTCCAACTGCTGGTGAATCACGAGACTCTTCAAGAATCTTGGACTTAAATTTTGAATGTGAACTTAAGTAAATTCTTCCTTTATACCAAAGGATGTCATTCTTCCATTTGAATTTAGAATCTTGGATAGGATAATTCATGATAACACATGTTTCTGAGTTTTTTGCATATTCACTGCGGATTTCATCCAACCATTCTGGAACTACAATTGAGATTGCAAGAGACAACGATTATTCATCCTTTCGTGAAAGATAATCAACTACTATATTATCCTTATCTTTTTTGTGTAATATCTCCATATCAAAAGTGGCAATTTTTTCTATCCATTTTTGTTGTTATGTGGACAGTGTCTTTTGTTGGAATAGGTGTTGGACACTGTTGTGATTTGTGCAAATCAAGAACTTTCTTCTGAGAAGATATTGTCACCATTTAACTAGGGCATAAAGCGTTTCTTTGTCATATGTTGATTTTAAACATTCCCTTTTATTGAGCTTCCTACTTTCAAATGCTATAGGGTGGCCATCCTGTGTCAACACTGCACCTATTCTGAAAATTGAAGCGTCACATTCAATTAGAAAAGGTTTTGAGAAGTTAGGAGTTGCTAATACTGGTGTGGTGGACATAATTTCCTTTAATACTTTAAAACATCCTTTTGCTTGATCATCCCATTGGAATGATTTTTTTTAAAGGTTTGTCAGGGGAGTAGTTACGTGAGCATAATTTTGGATAAACCTTCGACAATACCTTGTCAGACCCAAAAATCCCCTTAACTTGCCGATGTTACTTGGTTTGGGCCATTATGTAATTGCTTTAATCTTATCGGGGTCTACCTTCACTCCTTCCTTTGATATTATGTGTACCAAATAGTCTACTTCTTCTTTTCCAAAGGTGCACTTTGAAATATTTGCGTAAAATTGGTTCCTTTCTAAAAGGGATAGAACTTGCTCCGGGTCTTTTAGATGTTCTCCCCATGTTTTACTATAGATAAGAATGTTGTTAAAAAACACTAGCACAAACTTCCTTACGTAGGGTCATAATACTTCATTCATGGTAGCCTAGAAGGTGGCTGGAGCATTGATTAACATAAAAGACATCAATTTAAATTCATAGTGTCCTTCATGAGTACAAAAAGTTGTCTTTGCTACATATTCTATCCTTAATCTAATTTGGTAATAACCCGATCTCATATCCAATTTTGAAAAATATCTCGCTCCATGAAGCTCATCCAACATTTCAGCGATGAAGGGAATACATAATTTATTTTTGATTGTAATTTATTCAACCCTTTATAGTCTATACACAATCTAAAAGATTTGTCTTTTTTTCGAACTAGAATTACAAGCACTGCATAGGGGATTCTACTTTTTGAGATAATACCACATCTCAGGAGGCCTCAAACTATTCTCTCGATCTCTGTTTTTTGGTGGTATGGGTATCGACAAGACTTGATGTTAACATTATCTGGCTCAGATTTCACTTAGACTATGTGCTCGATTTCTCTTTTTTGTGGTCGTTGCTAGGGTAAATCTTGAAATACCTCCTTGTGTTTTTGAATTAATTTTTGGATCTCAAGTGGATCTGTATTAACTAATTCAAAGGCCAATATTTCCATTTGGTGGCAATGTATCATATATGCTGGTGCCCCTTATTGAATTAGCTTCACCATTTGATGGAAGGACACCACTTGATTTTGGGGTGGTTGGAATCCATATAACTTGTATCTTTCCCCTTGCCATCTGAACTTTATAAATTGTTTTTGATGGTTAGATGAGTAAGTGCCTAATGTTTGTAGCTACTGAACACCTAAGACTACGTCTACCCCCTACCCAAGGGTACAATATAAAATTGGGATTCCAAGTTGTAGTCTTGAATATACAACTCAACCTTGTGGCATTTCCCCACGTCTTCAATTTTTTTACCATCTACTATCATGACCTTCACGTTGGGCATCGGGTACACAAAAAGGTTTAATCTCTTTGCGATATTTGTGTCAACAAAGTTATGAGTGCTTTCAATGTCTATTATGACCATTACATTGCTCTTCTTGATGTGCCCTTTTAATTTCAATGTTTGTGGTTGGGCTAATCCTATCATGGATGATAGTGATACTTGTGGTGCATTATCATTATCTGATTTTGGAGAAAATTTTTGAGGGTCCTCAACTTCTTCAATTGATTCCTCACTATCTAAATCGTCTTTTTGCTTCACATTTATATAGTTTTTTGGTGTTAATCCCTTTGAAACATTTATGCATGGAATCCTATTTTTCACCACAATATTTGCATTTACCTTCTTTTATTCGTTGGGATTCCAAACTAGGTTTGCTTCCATCCCTTAAATGCGGTGTAAGGTACCTTGAGATTTCTCCATCTGAAACTTGAGGTGGGTTCGTCTTGAATATACTTTATCGAATATTTGCAGTGACGATCTTTCTAGTTTTTTTTTTGCTTCCCTTGCCTCACATATAGTTGTTTCCATATATGTAATATTGTGTAACTTTAATGTGGGATTTAAGACCTGTTATATATGATTGTACCATATGTTCTTTTGATATTCGGGTACTCTTGTAGCCAAAGTTTCCTAGTCATGAGTAAAATCGTTCACGTTTTCTTTTTGATATAACCTCATAAGCTCTGTAAAAAAATCATCTTCTTTGATACCTTGGAATCTTTTGAAAAATTCATTTTTAAACTTTGTCCAACTTATGGCGTATCCTGTTTTTTTTCACCACATGTACCAGTTATAGGCATCTCCCTCTAGTTGCATGGATGCATGTTTGATTTTCTCGTTTTCATTATATATGCCATTGATTTCGAAACATTCTTTACTTTATTAAGCCAAGCTACTCCTTGTTTTTCGTTCCCGTCAAATTTGGACAACTCAAGTTTGGCTCTCGGTGGATATCCAAAGTTGAGGAAATGAGTTATGAACTACCATGCCCTGAGGTATGTTTGTTTGGGGAATTGTTGTGTTAGATGGGGGTATACTTATTTGGGGATTTGGCCAGTTAGATGGGGGAATATTTATTTGTGGGTTTGGGGTGTCAGGCGTGCTCAAAGGATTTGAAACATTTGAAGAATTTTGTTGTGTGTCGACATTGTTTTGAGATTTGACAAGACTTGATAGGAGGTTCTCTAATTTAGTGAACTTGTTTTTTAAGTTTGTGTGATTTGTATCCATCTTGACACCTAAGTGTGCTTGTTCCTGCTGTAACATGAGGTGATTCTCAATGACTTTCTCTTGTAGATTAACAATCTTCTCACTCATCTTATCTCGTTCGTCTAGTAAGTTGTCATGATTCTCCTTGACATGTTGCTTCAATCGGTCATGCCATGCATGTATTTCGTCCAATCTTTTATTGAATTCGTTCATTGTCATCGTCCTAGTCACCGATGATGAATAATGTCATTTGCTGTCCATACTTCGATAGTATGCTTCGGATTTTTCAGGGAGAATACATTGCGACAACCGGTTTTTAGCATTAAGGGTCTTGATGAGCAGTGGGGAAAATGGATATGATGTCACAAAGATAGTGAGACTCTATCAATGCCCTCAAACAAAAGTTCTCTGCTAGGGGTCTCATTACTAAGCACCTTGTTGCTCTTTGAATAGGTCACACAATTAGGCAGAGCGAGTGTCAATTATCTAGCGAATTCAAGTATAGGATTGGCAATACTATTAATTATGACAGTGATTTTATACACAATATCAAATAGTGCCTCGGAACAAGTTATGGTCGTTCCCAAGGATCCATTGCTATAAGAGTGGAAGAAAATCCCGTAGAATCCTATCATGGTGCCTATTGAAATCAACGTGATTCCCTTATGAGATTCAACCATGGCATGGTTGGCATCAGACCAAATATGGTGAGTAGAGTTGGCAACGATATCTCTAAGTTGTTGAAGAGTGGCAATTATGGAAGCAAACCATTGCAGAGGATTTGTACTTTCGGATCAAGAGCGGATTTGGAGGGATTCCAAAGCCCATGAGCTTGAAGAGGAGTCCATGTTGTTGTAATTTCCAATGCGGAAAACACAATTACCAATAAGACAAACAATACAAATGCAAGCAACAAAGACACAGCAATTTACGTGGTTCACCCAAATGTTGGGCTACGTCCACCAAGCATAGGTATCGGTCATCTTATTATTCAGCCAATGGAGNAATTTAGACGGATTGGTTACAACCAACCCGGTTTATAGGATCTAAATTTCTATTCACGGGTGAGTTTGTTGTCACCGTTTTCAACACATGTCGTTATGCAGTTTTTTGCATTCCACGAAGAGAGCCCACGATTGACTTCGTCCCTGGTCGTAAGGATTGACTGGTATCACCATGAGAAGGGCAACCCACATGCAGAAGCGTAGCCATGAAACAAGGAGTTCTTAGATCATGTACGCCTATTATTGCATAGAGACACCTCTGCTTCCATGTATATGGAACTGTAAACGCCCAGTGGAGCTCGAGTGGCTGTGACGATAGCTATGAAGTCCACGCAACGACATTAAATAATTAATAGATCCCCGTAGGTGCTCCACGACGTCACACCTTTGAGCCTTGGAGTTAACTCCAGAATCGTGTTGTGTGTGTGGTGTGTATGCCAACAGATTGAGCGGAGGTTTGCTCTTCTGCAAGAAGAAACAAACCCTGACCAAACGCTCGAAGAACAAAGCCGCATTTGATTCGCCAATTTGGTTAACGACAAACGAGTTGAGAGATTCATCGAGGACATAGTTTGGCCCGGAACCCACGACTCAACCACTCACAAAATCAGCATTCCGTTTGTATCTCACCCCTTCGCTCGTTCAATCCTGAGGCCATTACGATCACAACGGGTCCACAGTGCTCATAGAAAGACAGGGCCAATTTCTTGGAGAGCTTGTGTCGTCGTCTGGAGGAGCTGTGCATCACTTTCGAATCGCTTGAAGCTGGACTGCTATAGCATGGTTTTTCAAGAGAGAAGGTGGACATGATGGAACTCGTGGTTTGATGCTGCATTCTTTAGAGGAAAAGAAGACAGTCGAAGAACAAATAAAAGCTTCTATTAAAAAGAGAGTGGGAAGTATTCAGTTCTTCTGGAAGTGAAAGCATGGGACGATGAAACAAATATGCAAAAACTAGAGGAAACAATACACAACGTCAAGATGGAGGGCTTGCTATGGAGAGCCTCAAAACTCATTCCATTGGGATATGAAATCAAGAAGTTGCAGATAATGATGACCATCGAGGATGACCTTGTATCTGTTGACAATCTTATTGAGGATTATCTCATAGCTGAACCGGCCAATGAGTACATTCAGAGTTGTAATATTATTGCATTCAATAAGATCTAATTGGGAAGTGTGAGATCCACCAGATTAAGGACATTGGTTTCCCTGCTGACAAAATCTTGTTTGGAGGAGTAGTCGACGACCAAAATATCTGGGCCAATGATTTGGCCGCTTCATTCAGTATTTTGAAAAGACTTTAACGAGGGCATGGCAAAAAATGAGAGAGCATATATTAACTCCGGTTGCTGACTTGCTCAAAAAGCTTAATGCCAAGATTGCAGCGACTTGCTCAAAAAGCATAATGCCAACTTGCTCAAAAAGCATAATGCCAAGATTGCAGCTTTGGAAACATGGGACAACGGGAAGCCTCATGAGCACACAACTTTGGTCGAAGTGCCAATGGCATTGCGGCTCTTTCATTTATATACAAACTAGGCGTTTTTGGCTTCACCTCATTGACATTTTCATTGCAAATGCAAGTGCTCGTAGTAAGGTCAAGGATTGGACTTTCTAGTAAAGAATACAAACATCAGCCTCCAAAAGAAAGAAATGAAGTCACCCACTATGATCATGGATAGAGATTTTTGGTGGACTGAGAGTTCTTTTTGTGGGGTGGTATGATTTAGGAGGATCTTCTTGTGGGGTGGTATGATTTAGGAGGATCTTCATGTTCGACAAATCAAGAAGGTCCTAGTTTTTACTGAGAATTATCCCAACATCGAGGAGATCACATAGAGATTTCCAACACAATTTGAACGAGGTTAAATGGACTTCGTATGCTAAATACATGGTTTGTTGAAGTTTTTGGGCAAATGGGTGGAAATGAAAAAATAAAATAAAATGAAATGATTAATACATATTTTGAGTTTAGGTGCTCTTGTATTTGTCATTTTTATTGTAATAGGAAACTAATGCTTATGAGAGAGCTAAGTAGCATTGTAGTTTCCTAGTCTAAGGGAAGTGTTGAGATCTTCATGGGCATAATTGAGATCTTTTCTCAACCTATCCATTGAATTGTGCCTAGATCCTAGTTTAGTGGATCTAGAGAGTTATTCTCTCTTTAGAATGTTGAGGTGGTTCTCAACAATAAAGAATTATAAAAGTACATATATACAATTTTTTTCAAGAGAGAAAAGAGTATTCATAAACTCTTTGAAGAAGAATAAACAATTAGGCTTGTATTTTTGACTTATTAGCTCCCTATTGGGAGAATTGAACCCCTCATTGGGAGAATTTGTAAGCCCCTTATTGGCATAATTTAGCCCCTCATTGGGAGAATTTGTAAGACCTTTATTGGGAGAATTGAGCTCGTCATTGATAGAATTTGTAAGACCCTTATTGGGAGAAGATTGTATCCCTTTGTAAAGGAGAACCGACCCTTTATTCAAAGAAGAATTCAACCCTTTTTGTAAAAGGAGAAGCCCTTTTTGAAGGAGAAATAATGAAGCAATTTGTTGAATGAGCGAACTTTGAGACATAGCCAAAATTTGGTGAACTCTGTTATCAATCTAGTTTGCATATTGTTTTATGTGCTTGATTGTTTGAATTTCAGTTTTAAATGCTGAATTATTTTGCCAATTTTCATGTTAAGAATAGAAAATTGAGAAATTTATAAAGTATCTGGAATGAAGAAAAATTAAGCTAGTTTTAAATTTTCCATTTTCGGATTAATCGTGGGTCAAGCATGAAGGCACAGGCTTCGATGGAAGAGGTGCAAAAACCATGACCATGAAGACCATTTTTGTAAAGGCTAAAGACATGTTAGAGTTGTCATGCTAATTAGGAGAAGGAGCAACAATAGTAAGTGAAGGTGGCAACCCACTACCACCTTATCCTTCTTGTGGTAGATTGAAGGATGGAAGCAATGAGAAGAGCTCACAAACTCAACCTACTCCTGCACATAGAGAAAATGACAAATCAATCAGCGGGGGAAAGAAGAAGAATAAGACCAAGAGGTCTTCAACAAACAAGACATCCCTTGCTTTCCATTGTTGCAAGAAGAGAGGCCATATCACCGTGAGCTATTAGTACTCAAAGACTTGTTCATTATGTGGGAATAAAGGCCATATTGAGGCATCTTGAGGCATCTTGTTGGGAGAAGCAAGCCGCATGCCACAACCCTAAAATGGTTTCAAAAGAAGATTGGTGATAATAATTCTCCAATCCAACAACAAAGTTAGAGGCAAAAGAAGAGAATGACTACCTCAAGTAGTCGATACCACAATGCCAAGAAATTTTGTTCCCATTGCAAGTTGAGTGGACATTGGGAAGCAAAGTGTGGTTGGATTCATTTGTATTTTCACCCTAGAAAATGCACATCCAAGAGAAGAGTGTGGATGTTGAAGATTGTGGAAGATGAAGAGTTTCATTCATCTCCAATCCAAGGGGAAGAAGTTGTCTAAGAAGAAATGACAACACATGAGGTCCGCATCACCAACACTATGGAAAAATGGTTGATGCCAAGGGTAGCCACATTCCAATGGTTGTTTTCGATCTTGCATCAAAATAATCCATTCTTGAAGATGTGTGCACAAAGGTCAATGACCTTTGGAGGAGTTCTTCAAAACTCCATGATGTGCTTGCAAGCATGTGTAGGCACTAGAGAGTTGTTTCCATACCAGGAAGTAGTTGATCCTAGCAAGAGAAGGTAGGCCACACTTTCTTTTGTGGGATGGATAAATGATGACATAGCATGCTTGGGTTACATTGAACATGAAGACCAACATTCAACTTGGCTTCATGACTGCCAAGATGGAATGTCTCCAAGATTGAGAGAGGGAGACAAGAATGAGTGTTGAGTCTAGAATTTGGATTTGGAGATTACTTAGAGCTAAGAGTCAGTGTGCAGACTTATGCAGCGAGAACAAGTGAGACAAAACTAGAGTTAGATCCATAGTCAGGGACCAAAGCCAGATCTAGAGTCATAGTTGTTTCTAGGAGCCAGAGTCAGAGAGGCGTTCTAGAGAAGCATATAGAAGGCACATTGATCCATATTGGTTTCCTTGAGCATTTGGAGACCAATAAACCTCTCAATAGGGAGGTGTGATATGAAATGGGTCCGAACCAATGAATGGGTAAAACTTAGTACCTACAAGACAATTCAGAAATTTATGAAGGTTATTTAAACTATGTAAAAGACAAGTAAATGTTGAGTTAGACAAACGTGAGAAGAAAAAAATAAGAATTAAATTAAATAAAAAAAATAAAATAGGAGAGACGGTTGGGGAATGTGAAATGAAGGCACACGGTTGTTTTCCTTCCCCTTACCCCCTAACTCTCCCTATTTCCTCTTTCACTCTCATTATTAAGGGGTTTTTTGGCCAAGGAGAGGAGGATACACAAAGAGCATCAACTGCATTTGTAACTAGAGATTGCTAGAACAAAAATATTGAACCCCATTTGAAGATGGTTTTCCCATTTGGGTTTCCACGGTAAAATTATTTTGTTCATTTGATGGATTGTTGTGTTTGATACTCTTTAGTTATATCTTGGTTATTTTATGGATTTTTCTTTACTACATTTAAATTGCAACCTGTAATTTCATTAATGATCTGAAGAGGATTGTTTCTGAGTTTTCATTCCAGAAGTATGATATTCATTCATCCTCAATGAATGCAAAAACTTTCAATTACTCATCATCCATTTTTCTCTATCTTATGAGATCAATGGTTGATAAAAATTGATTGTTGCAATTTTTTAGCCAAGCTTCCATTCTTGGAATTCTTCTTTTTTCTGCTCAAATCGTTGGGTAAATATATGGGATTTTTTATCTTCCTCCTTGAGACTGTACATTCTCCTTCCAGTGCTATTCATCCTTTGCAGGGTCAAATTCCAATATCACCTATTTGATTTTATCCCCCCGATTCATTTTTTTCCTATAGTTGGTTGTTATCTCTCTCCTTGAGCAAATTCTTCACTTGCTTGGGATGTCTTTAACTTGTCTGGAATCATTTACACTTACCTGGGTCATTTCCCACTTACTCAGGGTGGATTTATTTCACCTGGACCGTCACTCAGTTACCTAGATGTTTTAATTCACTACTGGACAAATTTTTAGTAGCCAGGTCATATTCTCTTTACCCACATGTTTTTTTTCCTTCCTAGACAACTTCACATCCTCCCCGTGTGATTTATTTATTGCTTGGATATTTTAATTCACCAAGGGACAATTTCTTATTAGTTGGGTGGATTTCTCTCTTGCATGGGATATCTTTCTCCCTCCCGAGGTGATTCAATTGTTTGATGGTCGTCCATACATAACGTTTACAACATAGAGAAACACAACACAACTTCTTGTCCCTCCAACATATGATGAGATTGTGTATAGGGACAATATGAGAGCTAATTCAATGTTATTGGATATCTGAAGACATTATTTTCTATGTGATGCACATAAGACATAGACCTATTTTTTTTAGTGGCGACTATGTTTCATTTCATTTCATTATAGAGGTTCTTACTGCATGCAATTAGCATTTACAGGTCACATATTGTTGATTATATCTGCAAAGTTGTAAATTTGAATGTTGTAGTGTTTTGTTTTCTATTAGATAGTAAAGTAGATGGAATATGGGAAGATTTAAGGATCTCGGATTTGGTGCTTTGTAATGTGTCAAAATGTTTCTTGGTAGTAGTCATACAACAATTTCTCCGTGTTAGTGTTGCATGCTATTATGAGTGATTGTTTAAATGATTTGCTCATTTGTTCCTTTGAAGATATTCTAGTTGTATTTAGGAGACATGCTTTGTTGGACTAAAAAAATGAACCAACAAATCAATCTGGAAGACAAGGCTTAGTTGCACTCAAGATTGGATAGAGTAGAGAAGCTAAAAATCTAAAGACCCCATTGACATATTGGACTTGTAGAAGTTTTGTTAACATACTTTCAGTGAATTTTTCTTCCACTATTGGAATTGACTTGGGGCATTTGCCAAGCCTTGAAGACAACTAGTAGAGGCACCCGATTTTTCCAATTGATACTCAACAACAGAGGAACAACTCAAAATCCTTTGGGTGTCTTCGATTAATTACCTTTCTAACTAAGCTATAGTGGGTTTTATTGATTTCCATCCCTAGTTGGTTGTTGTGTGTATACTACATTGAGAACTAAGGCCTAGTAGCCTTTTGGAAGGTAGAACAGAGTGTTAAACAAAGAACAAGCCTTGCAACTAGGAGAAGAGTAGATATAACAAAGATCATAATTATTTTCACGAAGGGATCTGTGTTGGTGAAGTGAGTGGGATATAAGTCCCTCATTTATGGATCAATTGAAAAAGTTCTAAGGAGGGTCATGATAAAATATTAGTGGTGGATTAATCATAGGAATGCAATGAATAAGCGGTGTGCACAACTGCTGAAGGAGATCAATGATGAAGGAAGCGATGAAGGGAGTTTGTAAGCATTACGAAAGTTCAAGAGGTAGGGAGAGTTGTCTAGCTCATGGTTGAAGGAGAGAGGTTTTATTTTAGAAGGTAGTCCGATGAGAGAAAATAGAGGCAAAGGAGGGTTGCCAAGGTTTGAAGGAGCAATTTGGAAAGGCGTACAAATAGATGCAAGAGTCTAGATCAACAAGAGGGAATTTCCCTGGATAGAAATAGAATTCTAGCCTGAATCAAAATAAAAAAAGAATACTGCCATTGGAGGCGAGTCACAATCAAAAGATGTGCTTGTTGATATGTTCATATTGTTCAAAGTATAAAACCACAAGACTAAGGAAGTATTTCCTATTGCTAGTGGAACTGGCCCAACACCAGTGGCACTCCAGGTGTCATTGAAAAATGGGGTGCTATTAGTATATTTTGCTAACCCAAAATTTCCTTCCTATAGTAATTAGTGAGGATTAGGATCATGTAGTAGTCATTACAATGGGAGTAATAAAAAATAGTCGAGACTTAATTAGGGAGTAGTCCAACTTCATAATCATAATTTAGTTATGCAAACCAATATCTATATGGTTTATCTTAGTAGGATTTCTATATAATAATATGGCTGGAACACAATGTGGGTCTCTTTCAAGGTTTCCCAATTTCTCTGAGAAAGGTGAAGAGTATGCTCAACAACATTGGTTTTTTTGTGAAGCCATATGGAGAGCTAAAGGAACCACTAATGCAAATAAGTTAGTAGAATTCCAGACAACTCTACGATGTAAGGAATTACATTGGTACATGAAATTTATAGATTTTCCATAGGGTAGAGTATCTCCAACCCTCGTTGAAGTCAAACAATAGTTTGTAATGGATTTCTAGCAACCCAAATTATATACAACAAAGTATTGTAGATTTTAAAGAGATCACACAAGTGGTAGGGGAAACGATAAAGGAATATGCCAAAAAATATGGGGGTTTAATGGGTAGGTTAAACTTTTGGATACATGACATAACACAAAGAGTGATTTATTGGTGGATTGATGCCATTGACTAGAATTCCCTTGATACAATAAATGATTGAAAATCCTAAAGAAACGTTGGAACATGACACGAGAATTGTGTCAATGGTAGGGAATCCTGGTAATACTAGTATTGCGGTTATTGGAATAGCTCCCACACTGCCCTAGGTGCAAACACATATTTTAGAATTCATCGAACATATCCAAGGGAATATCAAAAACAATATTGGAAGGGAGAAAATATGGTTTACTAATTGTAAAACAATGTTGAGAAAAATATGGTTTACTAATTGTAAAACAATGTTGAGAACACACTTATATTGAGAGGGGTGGAGCTGGGAAGCGGGGGGGGGGTGAATCCTTCTAAGACAATTTTTTTACTTCTTCCAAACATTCATCAAGCATAAGAAAAAAATCACATATGAGATATATTAACTACAAAAAATGGAACACAAGATTTACGTGAAAACCCCTTCTAAGAAACCACAAGACTTCTCTCTTTATAATTATTTCCAGGCACCAACCTATTGTTACAAATATTTGTAGGCACCAACCTACCTGAGACACCAATCCCCACTGGTAGAAACTCTATTGTGTAGCAACCTACTCTTACAGATATTCACAGACACCAATCTACTAGAGACAAATCCCCACTGCTAAGAACCAACTTAGTAAGATACACCATTCTCTTTGATTGAGCGACACCAACCTACTCTTACAGATCTTTGTAGAAACCAATGTACTGGAGACATCAATTCCCACTGCTAAGAACCAACTTAGCAATAAACATCAATATCTTTGTGTGAGATGCACAAACCTTTATCGAGTCTACTTGCTACTTCTGCCTTCACCAAGTCTACTGTCTACTTCTGTCTTCACCAGGTCTACTCATTGCTTCTGCCTTCACTAGGTTTGATTACTACTTCCGCCTTTACCAGGTCTGACCAAAATTTGAATTTCCAAATGGTAACTTTCTCAAAGCTTGTTGTTTTGGGCCTCTTCCCAAGAATGAACTTGTACAACATTCAACTATCCAACTTTGCAAATATGATTATGAAATTGTTACCTGATGTAATTTTGTATGTCGCCTTTGTTCTATGATTTTTTCACAGTCTGAAGAGTCCCATAACAGAAGTTACAGTGAACATTCCTAACTGACATGTTTGAAAATGATCTCAGGGCCATTCAAAAACCCTAAATTCCATAGAGAATATATCAGAAATTAAAGAAATCTAACATATAAATTTTTTACATGTACACCAAGATCTCTTCTCTATCTCTACAAAATTTCAAGGTCTGAAACATTCTAGAAAATAAGTTGTAGCAAAAGTGCCAAGATGACCTGTTTGAAATTGATTTAAGGAGCATTCATAAACCCTAACTTCCACAGGGCATACCTATGAAAGTATAGTGAACCACAATTTTAAATTTGTACCACATGTACACAAATATCTTTCCTCTATCTCTGCAATGTTTCAAGGTATGAAACATGTCAGAAAATAAGTTATAGCGAACGTGCCAATGTGACTTGTTCGAAATTGATTTCAATATCATTCAAGGACCCTAACTTGCACATGAAATATCTCCGAAAGTATAATGAACCAACACATGAAATTTTTACCACATGTACACCAAGATTTCTTCTTTGTCTTTGAAAATTTTCAAGGTCTGAAACATCCCAAAAAATAAGTTATAGCGAAATTTCCAAGATGACCTATTTGAAACTGATTTCAGGAGCATTCGAGAACCCTAAATTCCACAGGTAATATCTGTGAAAGTGTAGCGAACCAACATTTGAAATTTGTACCACATGTACACCAAGATCCCTCATATGTCTCTTCCAAATTTAAAGGTCTGAAAAGTTCTAGAAAAAACGTTATCATGAAAATTTCAAGATGAACTGAAACTGATTTCACAATTCAATCTTTGCTAATCTATTTTTCACCCAAACACTTTCTCTCAATGCTTTCTCTTTTTATAATTTTTCATAACCCTTCATGAAGGGACATGTCCATTCATTAAATAATTAATTCTCAATACCATGGGCTGTTAAGAACCAAAACAAATCTACAAATATAATCACCACAAATACTGAATACACAATAGATCCACAAAGCAAGATAAAATAAACCACACTTTATTATCACCAAACCCTTGAGGTAGGGAAACACCATACAATGGATCCTATTATGGAAGGGATCGTCTCCTGTTCACTTGCCTCTTCGAGGGGGCTTCCTCCTAGTGAGCTTCAACTCCAAACAAAATACTTCTCTTCATGTCCCCTTACATTTCTTGAACCCCTTTATATAGTGCTACCATCACCTAAGAACATTCTAGATGATGAATCTTCTAGAAGTAGAACCTTCTAAGAAGTCCTCTTACATTTATTATATCTAACTACTCATTTATTATATCTAGCTACAATAGTGGGTCTTATTTAATTATATAGTGGACCTACTCCACCTTACATTGAATGACCTCCACTATTATCATTATGGGCCCTCTGGGCCCCCACTACTACCCCTCTAGCTACCTTACATTCCATCCCCCTTATGAAAGCGTTGTCCTCAACGCTTGATGTACAATCATATACCAGGGTCCCATGGATAAGTGTGGACCGTAGTGTTGAAGTATACTAGAGAACCAGGGTCCCATTGAGAAATGGAAGCCACAATGCTGAAGTAGTCCAACCGCCATTGTAAACCAGGGTCCCATGGATAATTATGGACCATAATGCTAAAGAAGACTGGAGAACCAAGGTCCCATGTAGAAAGGAAAGCCACCATGCTAAAGTAGTCCAACCACTATTGTAAGCTTGAGTCCCATGTCCAAGTGCTCATGTGAACTCCCCGTGGAAGATTTTGGAACCCAATAACCAACTCAAAATGATGCTCCAAATACTGACACTTGTCAT
>SNQJ01S0021070.1:90119-115309 GCA_010110895.2 Picea sitchensis | reverse complement strand
AGCATCAACTGAATATTGACTTACTGTAATTAGCCAATTTTTTGCAAAAAATATCATTTTTTAAGGCATTCTAAAGCAGTTGCTCTTGAAACTCTTCACCACTGTATAAGGAAGTGATACCATAAATATCAAGCCTAGAGGTCTCTCGTACAGTTTTTTCCAAGAAATCTGAGTAAGTGAGTCAAGTGTCTTTATCAAAGAGTGACAATGAGGTCTAATTAGCAGTTAGTCATGGAAACATCACAATAATTCCAAAAGAAGAAAGTGAGTTGAGCCTAGAGATACCTTTTTGTTCTTTCTCAATGGTACCATCCACTACACACTAAATAGATTGATTATATCATATCTTTAGATAGGCCACACCCACTTAAGTACCCCTTACATCGAGACAATCACTAAGTAATATAATGGAAAATCATCCTCTAACATAAATACCACCCCAATTGAAAAAAGAAAGAGAAAGTTGTTTTTAGAGCTGTTCCCCCATATTCTTGCATAAGAAATCTTATACTAAAATATTAAAAGATGGAGGGCCAGTCTTTGAGGGTTTAAGAGGCTAACCCGCCGGGATACTGAACAGGTCCGCTGGCAGCAGGTACTGGCCTGTGGTATGACTAGGTAAACCCGCCGGAGTACTGAACAGGCTTGCTGGCAGCGGGGCATTCTACCTAGCGAGGATGGTAATCTGACAAAAATGAATAATAAATTTAAACTTGTCCTGATGTACGACATTAATTGCCGACAAAGATGACATGAAGTATGTGTGGTTAAGCTAAGGTTAATGAATCTCATACACTTTCCATTGGGAAATAACTCTAAAACTATCTTGAAATTCTCTTGCCTATCTCTTCTTATCTATATGTAGGATCTCTTATCCTATAGGTGGGGCCATCTTCTAACCGTCTCGTCATACGAATCTGTGAAATTTATTTCTACACTTGACATACTATAAATCTTCAGCTATTGGGGGATACTGACTGGTTTCCTATACTTTTGATTGTGAGGTGTCACAATAATTAGGTGTGGGGGAGGGGTTCATGAGCTGACAAATGATCATTTCCTAGAGAAATAAATCTTTGCAAGTATTTTTGTATTATCTTCATGATACAGGTTATTACATAGATAGTCATTTTTATTTTTGAAGTACTAAACTCCTGTGTGCTATAAATCACTGAACATATGCCTAACATACTAGATCTCTTTTATTGGTTTATCTTTCATTACAAGCTGCATATTGTAGGTTTGAAAATACATGTTTTTACTTGCTATAACCTATTCATCGTAGATTTTGACATTATATGTCCATGCAATTTGTAGTTGGTTTCGATGGTAAGAAAACACATGTAGGGTCTCTTACCTTTTAAGTATCAGAAGAGTCCATTGTTGCAGCTACAAATCTCCCAAGAATGGGAGATAGATGGTTCAAAAACCACCAATTGCCGCGCTCAAGTTATAACAGGGTGTTTAAGCTCGAATTCGAGAGCATTTAAGAAGAAAACTGGTATGCTAAGGAGTGGATAAAGGCGGAATTGATCAACCCCCTCATCGTCTTCACAAGGTTAATTACATATGAAGGTAGATACTCCACCTTCAAATCTTGTCATTTCAGATTGTTGGATGATTTTCTGTTCAACAAACCTTTGAATTTCCCCTTCTATTTTCTGAAAAGCTTGGAGAAGATGTCCTCTCAAGTGAGGAAGAATGTGACTAACCCCCACAATATTCTCTTCCACCATGGCTTGATCAAACTCCTCGTTCTAGCCGAACTATAGAAACAGGGGAAAACTTGAGATGCCTTTATCTACCAATTTGCAAACCCTCAGTTGACTGTTAAGACCGACAAAAAATCACTTAGACTAAAAACTATCTCTCCATCCAAGCCTCATTCTCCAAGAACTCCAAACCCCCTTGCACAAACCCTCTCTTTGCCGAAACAATACCAAAAGCTTGTTGATATCCCTACTTCTTCATTGGGTAAAAAGACCAAGAGAAAAGACCAAAAGAATCCTATTGTTAACCCCCCAATGCCTTCACTCTCTCTTGATCCTACACCTAAACAACTCCAAGAAGTAATTCAACAAGACTTTCCCATCATTCCCACAAAAAAGAGGGGAGCCAATCGATTTGGTAAAGGAACCTTTCGTAAGAGTACCTGGAGCACAAGAACCAAGCCTTATGAAAAACCTCCAGCTGCTTCAGACCCTATCCAAGTGTCCTCCGACCTTGAGAGCCCTCACAAGAAACTTAGGGAAGTTTCTACGGATGGATTAGCGCCACTAAGGAAAAAAAAATCAGAACCTACCTCTCCTTACCAATCCCCCATCAGTTATACTTCACCCATGCCTACTCTAGATCCTAAAACTGATAGATTGTTCACATCCCTCGAAGGATATAAGCCTTCCTCATAGATCACCAATTCTACCCCAACCATAGAGAAGCTACAAAAAGAAAACCATCATCTTCTCCAACAATTGGAAGAGAGGAAGACAATAGACACACACCTTCATCATGATAATGTAGTCCTTCAGGCAAAAGTTAACTCCCTTCAACGATTAGTCGATGAGATGAACAAATCTAACCACAGCCTCAAAGCACAACTGAAGCAACACAAGAGGCACAAGGCTAAGTCTTCACAGCAAGAAGGAGAAGCTTCCAAATCTGATCAACCTGAGCAAGTTTAGTCATGAGGGGTAACTTCTTTTTGTTTGCAGTGGGACTTGCAAAATCGTAAGTGTGGGGGTGATGTTGGGCCCAAGATATGATCACTTTTATGACGGTTATTATACACTTTTTCCGCATGTACATATGTGTTTTTCATAGTTTGAAGGAGCTTTTTGAAGAGTTTTATGTTAAAATGGTATGATCTCCACCAGGTACGTGGGATTCATATTTAATGTCATTATTGGATATAATTCATCACGTTTTATGATTACCAAGAGCTAATTCACATTTTTCTGGTCTTACAGGGAAAAAACACAACACATTTCTACTTCCGACACTCCTTCCAACACTCATTCCGGTACCCGATCCGACACTCTCTCGAGCATTGCGTATTGCACAAAAACGAAGGGTGACTTGGTGGTTATGGTATTGGCGACCAGTGATGGGAAAATTGGGAATGTGGGTTTTGTTCATGCTTTCCCCCTCCAGCTACTGAGCTCCCGACAACTCAGTTTTAGTTGTTCAAGAGGGCGATTATTGGCTCGCTCTATTTTATCAGTTAGGGCATCATTTAATGCAAATTGCCAAATTTAGAAGTGGTTCAACCCTGCTGTGGTCGACCACTTAGTTTGTAAACATTATAAATACCACCGAGGTGGTCAGACATAAGTTAAGTAGCAGAAGCATCAGTGTGATAGGTGCAAATACGTTTTTACTCCGTTTTGCCATTTTACATTGCCAGATTATACAAGAACTGCGTTTTTGAGTTTTCATGGTAAATTCGAATCGCTGAGTTCGTGGTGTGCTTTTAGAAAGTGACCACGACTTGCTGGGGGGCCCACCAACAATCTGGTAACTGTCTTTGTGTTTGTTTATGCATTTCATAGTTTAGTTGTTCTCTTTATTTTCCTGTACATGCATTTTTATTATGTTAATTAGTTTGTTGTTGCAATTTAATTGCTTTGACTCTCTTTTGCAAGTTAGTATGATGAATTGTGTTAGCATGTATTAATATTGTAGTTAGGGATGGATCTGCAGATCCCTAGACTAACCCCATGTGTAGTTAGATATTAGATTACGTCTTTATTTATGATTTTAGAATCAAGTTTAAAACAAAGTTTTAATTAGAATAGAACATAGTTTTTATTTGAGATTTCTTCGACACGGATTTGTTGGATGGATAGGATCAATTTCAGTGTTTAATCATAGCTTGCTTATTTCATTTTTATGTAGAATTGGCTTAGCTAGTTGTTGATTAATGTAGTTGTTAGTTTACTTTTTTTAATGTCATGTTTTAATTTATGTTTTTAAGCATTTTCTTATTGCAGTTTGAATTGTTAGAGTAGATATAGCACAATTTTCAATTTATGTAATTTTCTTTCTAGAGTTAAATTGCAATTATATTTCTTAGTTAATGGTTGAATCTAATTTTTCTTACGTAGTATAGAAGTACAATGATGATCTCGTTATATTGTTGATGGTTAATAAATGAATATGCAGGGTAATTGACGATTGTTTATGTCATGGCTAAATTCTCATTGGATTGTTTAATCCATACCTTTCACTTTGCTATTGAGATCAATATTGAGCTTATACCGCTTGAATTGTCCTTTCTTTTCAAGTGGCATCGAGATATCATACGACACTGGAGACATTCACACAACCACCAACATTATGTTTGAGTTTTCATAAATTAAGAAATAGTTTTCTTGCTTTCATAGATTAAAGAGATAGTTTTCTTGCTTTCATAGCTCAGAAGATATAGTTTCTTGCTTTCATAGATCAAGAAATAGTTTTATTGCTGCTGTAGGATAGATAGTCTTTTGCTTTGATAGGTTAGAGAACAATTTTCTTATCATATATTAAAGGTGAGTTGCTAGTCTTTCCTGCTTTCAATTAAATAAATTTCCTTTCATGAATTAGAAATAGTTTTGAATTAAGAATTTAGTCCACTTGCCTCTTAGGCTAGATAGTTGTTCAATGAGAAGTTTTAATTTGATTGCTTGTAGTAGTTAGTTGTCTATTTTCTTTAGTAGGTTAGTTAGTTGTCTTTGATTACTTGTCTATTGCTTTAGTACGTTAGATAGTTGTCTTTGCTTACTTGTCTATTTGCTTTAGTAGGTTAGTTAGGTGTCTTTGCTTGCTTGTTTATTTATTTTCTTTCATAGGGTAGTTACTCATTGAATATAGGTTGGAAAGTTAAAGAAGTTTTCTTTTGTCATTTGTTTATTATGCTTAAATAATTACTTTTTCTTATTGTTATGAACTAGTTTGCTTCAAGTAGGGTTTTTACTTGTTTTCTTAGAACTATCCATCGATCCTTGGCCCAAAAGTACTTAGGTTACATAGTTTCAAGTTGCTTAGTAGGGTTTTCTAATTAGATAGCTTTGCTTGAATAGATCAACCCTTAGATAGCTACCTTCCTTAGTTAGACTATACTAATACCAGCCCTTCTACCTTTGGTATATATTTTGCTACAACTCTAAGTTTACTTACCCCGAATTGACAATTTAATTAAGGGTTTTTAGTGTGTTTTTAGTGCATATAGAACACCCATCAAGATCTTCGTAGACATAGTTCTACTTGAGACACCAATCCCCACCGCTAAGCACCAACTTAGCAAGAGACACCAATCTCATAGTTCCCTCCACATGGATCATCATGGCATGCATGGAGGATGTCATGCACCTCATCTTCCGTTACACATCTCCTCATGATCTATTATGGTCCAAGCTTGAATAAATATCCTACAATCCAAGTATAAGTTGCAATTTTTCTAACAATATTGCATATTTCTCTGTAGGAAAAAATGTTGAGGAAACCTCTCAGTTGTTAAATAGTTGGCTATGTCAACAAAAAAGGGGATCTGCAGTGAGAAAGGAGATCTGCAGAGTTGGACGTGCCTGTGGCTGAGCATAAGGTGAACATGTGAATTCCCATAGAGTTGGGTGCATCGTCATGAGACGGAGATAAAGATGATGTATTAAGCTCCTATGAGCAAAGAGTTGATATTATGAACTCCAAATGACTCTCCTATGTAATGCAGTGGGAAAGAAGATCTATTGAGTGGACATGCCTGTGGATGAGAACATATGAACGTGATCCTAGTGGCTGAGCACTCGTGAGAGTGGTTCTCCTGTGTAATGCAATGAGATAGAGATATGGAAATCCCTATGGATGTGCCCCTAGTGGCTGAGCACTAGTGGGTGTATGAGATCCCTTGCTATATTGTTCAAGAGTCATACCTACTTGTAACCCTAATTGTAATGTAAAGGGTACATGTCGGTCCCACCTTAATGTAATTGTTAATTAATGTAAGAGATAATTAATCTGGTTATTATTAATTATATTGTGAGTTAGAGAGGTCGACCCTGTTGTGCCAATATAAAATTTTGTTGACATGACAAGTCTAATATAAGTAAAGGTAGATTCCCCATTGAGGAATCATATCTTTTGTGTGAGTTTGGAAATTTCAGCAAGTACATCTTCTTGGGAAAAAGTGCGCACCTCTCTTGGGCGCTAGTCTTCTAGGTTTTGCAAGCACCCTCTTGTGTGCTAGATTTTCGTGGTGGTGAAGGGATTTCTCTTGAAGAATATAGAAAAGGATTTTGGTTGGGTTTTCTTCCCTTGTTGAGAAGGGTTTCCCAAGATACTTCTTGTGTACTTGTGCATGATGTTTCTTCTTGTGATATTGGTTGATGCAAATTGTTTATGGTTTAAGTAAAATTCTAAAATGGAATGAAATTCATGCTTAAACCTTTCTAAATGAAAAATCAACATGGTATTAGAGCACAGGTATTGAAGAACCCTTGCACAAGCATTCAAAATATGAAACGATCCTCCTTCTGTGGTTTCGTACCACCTTTAGGGTTTCTACAGAAATCCGTATGACCATCACTTAGTCAGCCTTTTCAACACTTTACAAGTGGACGTGAAGAAAAAACCTGGACCAAGTTGTACGAATTTCCTCAGCGCATCTCTAAATACCTTGAAAGTAAAATTTTGAAGATTTTGAGTTTTTGGCCCTAAGGTTTCTAGGGTGTCGAGTTTTTCTGCAGAATCCTGATCTTAGGGTTTCTGCAACTTCTTGAAAAAAACGTTTCCAACTCAACAAGAATTCTTGTGGCACTCTCAAAGTTGATTGTTGGCAGTCACAAGCCCAACAAAGTATAAGGTTACTACTCCAACCTAATCATTAGGTTTTCTAAATCCAGTTGGCGAGAGTTTGAAAATAAATCCGAACAAATGAAGAACATAAATTTTGTAGAAGATAGGCTTGATGGAGCAAGCAACTTCAGATTCTCAAAATCAAGGCTTCATGTCACCCTTGAAGAAGATGACTTTTTGGATGTGGTAACTAAAACTTTACCATATACAACTACCGATGAAGAGAAGAATATAAGAAAGGAAGAAAATGTCAAAGCAAAAAAAATAATCATCTACATAGTAAGAGATCATCTCTTACCTCGTATTGCCAACCTGAAGATAGCTTATGAAATGTATGAAGCATTAAAAGAAATGTTTGAAAGTGAAAACACTCTCAGAGATCTTACCTTGAAGATCCAACTTCAAAGTACCAAGATGATGAAGGGTGATACAGTTGCTATCTTCTTTATGAAGATATCAGAGATTAAAGAACAACTATAAGCCATTGGAGAAATCATGTCCGACAGAGAACTTGTCTTATCCACTCTCTAAAACCTTCGAAAACATTGGGATCCTTTTCTTCAAAGTATCAGTGGAAGAGAGAGTATACCAACCTTTGATCGTCTGTGGACAGACTGTACTGAAGAATAACTTAGACTTAGAAATAGAGGAGTGGAAGACTCCCCTGATGAAAATCATGTTCTTTCACTTCATACAAAGAAAGGGGGAAGATTCAAAAGAAACTTCAGAAAAACATTCAGAGATGAGAAGTCTTCATCAACCTCAGGTCATAATCAGAGAATAGATGTTTTAGAAATTCAGTGCTTCAAATGTGACAAGTATGGACTATATGCAAGAAATTTTCCAACCAGGAAGAAGGGAAGACAATATGCTTCCACCACTGACATTGATCCAGATCCACCTCAAAATCATGGATATAAGAGAGAGGAGAAGTACTTCCTCTAAGAAAAATATCATAACTAAACATGACAAACCCAGGTAAATCAGTTGATTTCTAATTTTATAGTTGTTTGCATTCTTAATAAATGAAGGGTATTATCCCCAATATGGAAGCCCTCAATACTTGGACCATTATCCCTGGTACAAGAGTCCAAATATTATTTGATTGATTATCATGTTGGTCAAGAAGACACAAAAGATCTAACAAGCAATTAAAGAAGATTCCCTTCCTTTAGACTTCAGAGAGTTACTTGACTCAGAGGGAGTCAAAACAAAATAAAAATAAGAAAGAGATAATACCTTCAACAGATTAGAGGAAGACAAACAATATTCCAACAAATTCAGCTGCTCCAGTTGATATGACCAAATATATTACAGTAGGGCATAAAAGGAATGCCTAGGGTCAACAAAACCCTGCTAGAAGGCAAAGAAACATACAAGTCCCTCAAGGGACACCTTGATAAAGAAAACGAGTTTTTCAAAACTATCCTTCAGTCATGAGCCACTTTATTGATTCTGAACTTCCTTTCCCTGAAGAAGCAACAAGATAACAAGTATGGCAAGATTCCATAATAGAAAAATACCAGTATATATTAAAGAATGATGTTTAAGATACTATTCAGAGATCAGAAGGGAAGTCTGTGGTGACTTCCAAGTGGATGTATAAGATCAAGCATGCAATTGATGGAAGTGTCAAGAAATACAAAGCAAGATCTATAGCCATAGGATTCTCACAAACAGAGCGAGTTTTCTATGATGAGAAACTTGATCCAGTAAGCCTGATACACTTCCATCCGTACTACCATACATGAGTTGGAAACTATATCATATGGATGGATTCTTGATGAGTTTGGGTTTCAGTAAGAATGTTGTTAATCCAAACCCATGTTATTACAGTGTTGGTGACAAGAGCCTGATTTTGATGACTTTTTCAGAAAGTCTTGTTGTTGGATACAAGTAAGCTTTGAATTCTGATTCAGAGATGAAGGATCTGAGTATGATTCACTACTTCTTGGGACAAGAAGTATGACAGAGAACCGATGATACTTTTCCTGAGTCAATGAAAACATATAGTGCGAATATTAAAGAAGTTTAGTATGACAGAATGCAAAACCACCATGATGGATTTGAAGAAAATGAATGATGATGATTCAAATGAGATTGATCCACAACTGATTGGACCATCGATGTATCTGGTTAACACCAGAACTGATTCATGCTATGCAATGAATGTTCTTAGACAATCCATGAGTCAGCCGAGATAGACTCACTGGATAGTTGTAAAGCATGTATTGAGATATATACAAAGCACAGTTGGATATGTCCTGAGATAAGCCTCCAGTGTGAACTTGTGTATGCATGATATGAGGATACAAATTGAGCAGAGAGTATAGTGGACTGGAAGAGAACATTCGGTTGTTGTTTGACCATGAAGGTTGTCATGGTTTCCTGGTGTAGCAGGAAACAAAATCTCTGTGGCCTTGAATACCATAGAAGTAGAGTATGTATCATTGAGTGTGCGAAGCAATGCAACTTCATAAGATTTTGACATATTTACTTGATCATGAGATGGATTCTATGATGATAACCAGAGATGTGCGTAAATCTCTTTGAGAACCCAATGTTTCATGATAGATTGAAACACGTTGCGATAAAATATCATTATATCAGAGACATGATGCAGGGGAAAATAGTACACATGCAGTACCTTCCTACACATGAGAAGATTGCAGACATCTTCACCAAATTATCTTGGTGAAGGATACCTCCCTAGTTGAGAGGGAGTGTTGATCACTATAACCAAGACAAATTTCAAGGTACATCCGAGTGAGAATTGGCATGGTGAAGAATACCTCCCTAGTTGAGAGGGATTTTTGATGATTACAGTTGCGTGAGACATTCTCTAGGAAATAGACTGATTAAGTCGACCTCAGAGAGAGCCCCTGAGAGGGGTGTGTGGTTCCTATTTAATATAGAGATGGAATGTAGAGATGGAATCCTCCTTACAGAGAGTTGAGAATAAATCCAAATGATTCTCCTATGTAACGTAGTGAGAAAATATATCTGCAGAGTTGGATGTGCCTGTGGCTGAGCACAAGGTGAACGTGTGAATTCCCATAGAGCTGGGTGCATCTTCATGAGATAGATATAAAGATGATGTATTAACCTCCTCTGAGCATAGAGTTGAGATGATGAACTCTATATGAATCTCCTGTGTAATGCAATGGGAAAGAAGATCTGTTGAGTGAACGTGCCTGTGGACGAGCACAGGTGAACGTGATCCTAGTGGTTGAGCACTAGTGAGAGTTGTTCTCCTATGTAATGCAATGAGATATAGATATGGACATCCCTATGGATGTGCCCCTAGTGGATGAGCACTAGTGGGTGTATGATATCCATTGCTATATTGTTCAAGAGTCAGACCTGCCTGTAACCCTATTTGTAATGTAAAGGGTACAAGTCGACCCCAGCTTAATGTAATTGTTAATTAATGTAAAAGATAATTAATCTGGTTATTATTAATTATATTGTGAGTTAGAGAGGTTGGACTTGTTGTTCCAATAGACACTTTTTTTGACAGGACAAGTCTAATATAATTAAAGGTAGATGCCCCATTGAGGAATCATATCTTTTGTGTGAGTTTGGAAATTTCAGCAAGTACATCTTCTTGGGAAAAAGTGTGCACCTCTCTTGGGCACTAGTATTCTAGGGTTTGCAAGCACCCTCTTGTGTGATAGGTTTTCTTGATGGTGAAGGTATTTCTCTTGAAGAATATAACAAAGGATTTTGGATGTGTTTTCTTCCCTTGTTGAGAAGGGTTTCCTAGGATACTTCTTGTGTACTTGTGCATGGTGTTTCTTCTTGTGATCTTGGTTGCTGCAAATTGTTTATGGTTTAAGTAAAATGGTAAAATTGAATGAACTTCATGCTTAAACCTTGCTAAATTAAAAATCAACAATGGAGTCGGTTCTGTGGTGGGGGATTTAGGTATAAATTTCCTTGTTCTATCTCTAGATTGAGTCATTCATATATAAATATTTGAAACAAAATGCAATCTATTTTTTCTTTTCTTTTCTTATATATGATGGTAAGAGGTATGCATCAACATTGTTTTTTTTTCAAAAAGAAAGGGTGATAAATGTGTATAGTCTTTATCACCTCCCCAAAAATGGCGCCAAAAAGTGGTGGGCCTCACAATAGCAACAATAATACTACATTTCCTCAACTTGCTACTTTAATTATCAACCAAGGGTTTGTATAAAATTTCTAGGTATTGCGCACTATATATACATAACACATCTATCTACTTTCTTATGCACAGGTTTAAATGATTTATGTGCATATCTACTGGTTGGGACTTTTGATATACCAGGTCTTACTCCGAGTACTTCAATAAAGGGAAAACCATGAAGCAAGAAAATCAATGTATGACTAAAAATTAAACTAAGTATTGAATGTTAAGAATGTTATAAATCAATTCACAACTACCTAAGAAAACACATTACTCAAAAGAAACTATTGCATAAGGTTGAAAACAAAGTATTTTCGACTGAACTATTGGATAAAGAAGGCTAAAAGTAGAGTAATTTAACTAATACATAAAACAAAATACTTTGCTGAATTGAGATTAATCTATTGCAGAAAGATTCAAGATTTCTAACTAATCTCCTAACCCCTTACAAATCACCATAGCCCGATACCATTGTTGTGACAACTAGAAGGAATCAATCATTGAGTGAAAATGCAATAAAAAGTGAAGTTGTGCTATTCTACAAGAGTTGTAACAAACCTACATGTTACAAGAAAGTTTCCAAAAAATACATACAACTTGTTATTCTTTCTCAAAACTGATGCAATGTGATCTATTACAAGCAAAACATGATTAATAATGTTGGAATGAAGTCCTAATGACAAGAAAAGCAATCTCAATAAATTTTACATGAATATAACTATTCTATAAGAAACAAGGATGAATTGTACTTGACCAACAAATTTGTATTTTTAGCATGCTAACTAATTTACAACAACAAAAGACTAATGTAAGAAAAAGCACAAAAGTAAAAGGTACATAAGGGTCCTTTATCCCTATTGAGTGGACCCTACCCAAGCAACACAATGATCCTTAAATAAAACTAATGAGAATAAAAGTGGAGATTCTTCATTGATTTATCAAAACATATATAGTAGTGGAGAAAGGCTCCAAGTTCTCAAAAGTGTGTAAGAAAAATGACAAATTACAAAGTGATTTCTCAATACCAATCTCTCCCTCATGGCTAGTCACTGGGCTCTATTTATACTACTAGCTAGAACGAGTCTATCCCTTCAATAAATGAGGGATTTTGGGTCTTTTCTCTCCAAGGCTTCTTGGATTAGGATCATTGTACTATGGTGGCTATCTCTTGGTTCCCTAGAGCTTGATTTTGAGGAGATGAGTTGGAGTATCTTCTTTAATTCCTGGCAGTGAACTAGAGGTAGGTGAGGAGACAAGATTCCTTATTTTTCTCAAGGTGCTAGGACATAGGATCCTTTGTGATCTAACCTACCATGTTAGTATACATATGGTACCAAGAAAAAAAGCATGATCATAAGTGTAAAATCCATCTAATAAACAATCTCAATCAACTTGTTAATTAACTGTAGAAAACCATAGTTTATATATTAAGCAAGGTCAAAAGGTATGTCATATAGGTACACACATGGTCGATAAGTGATATTGATGGGCCTATAGGATAGACAATGTGGATGCTCATCACCAAGTTCTACCATAGGTTCGTGCTGTGGTTCTTTCATATCGCTTGGACCTTAAGCTAAGTGACCAAAGGTGGAGCTAAAGCCAAGTTTTACTGGTCTGAGTCACAATAGAAAGCATTCAATGATTTGAAACATTTCCTTTGCTTAGCAGCAATCCTCACTCTGCCAAACCTGTAAAAACCATTTGAGATTGAGATAGATGCCTTCGACTATGCTATTGGTTCAATCCTCACTTAGGATATACATCTAGTGGCCTATCATAATGAGACACTCTTTGATAGTGTTCACATGTATCCCACCTATGAAAAGGAGATGCACTCCATTATTCAACATGCCGATAGTGAAAGAATTATGTTATGGGAAAGGAAACAATCATCCACATTGATCACAAGCCTCTATAATTCATGCATACATGAGGGAGGTTAGAAAATGACCACCATGAGAAGTGGTGCATGTACATGCAAAAATTCCACTTGAAGATTAATTACAAGAAGGGAAACACAAATCACGTTCCAAACTACTCAACCGGTCTCCAATTTTCGTTCTAACCACTATTCTTAACTCTTGTGGGTATGAGACCTCTAGGTGGCCCCAATGTCAGTACTAAATATCAGACATTGTGCCTAGGTAAACAAGTTTTAGAAATTCACCTCTAGGACACATGTTTATGCTATATGGGCCATCTTTGTGTTCCTTCAAGTGAGTGTGCAAAGCTAATTTGGGAGGCACGTTATAGTTAGGCGGAAGGGAACTTCGGTGTGGAGAAGACAATAACGATACTTTAAAAGTATTTCTACTTGCCAAAACTCTGATAGGACATCAACATGTATATCAAATAATGCACTACCTATGCCATTGCTAAGCCTACCATTAAGAAGTAGGGGTTGCACACTCCTCTACCTACCCTAGACAAGCCCTATGAGCTAGTCTCCATGGATTACATGTTAGGTTTTCTCTCAACCATGCACGGTAACAATTGTGTCTTTGTGGTTGTTGATCGATTCTTTAATATGGCCATTTTGGCATTGTGCAAGGAGAGTATCACAACTAAAGCCACTGCTAAGATCTTCTTTGAGCGTGTTTGGGTTCATTTTAGGCTACCACATACCATTATTTTAGATAAGGATAATAGTTTCCATGGTACCTTCTGGTCCAACCTATGGTCTCTCATAGACACCAAGCTGACCAAATCAACTGCCTTCCACCCCCAAATAGATGGACAAACATAAGAGGTTAATAAGATTATTGTGCATATTCTTTACATGAAAAACTCCAAGCATCCATGTACATGGGATGAGATCCTTCCATATGTTCAAAATAGCTACAACAAATCCCTCCAAAACTCTATTGGCCACAACCCTTTCCAGGTGTGTTTATGTTTCCAACCACTGGCCCCCATTGATGTAGCTCTACCCATTACATATTCACATGAAGAGTCCTCCCATGATTAGATTGAAACAGATAGAACAACCAAATGTTTTGAATGGATCTATCACATCCAACAATAGGTTCATGATATCTTGTAGAAAGCCAATGCCAAGTACAAACAACAACATGAACAACATCGAGTTCCACACAATTTTTAGGTTGGTGATAAGGTGTGGTTGCATTTGCAGAAAGAGAACCTCACATGCTCCCATAATAATCTCAAACCACTATGCTATGGACCATACACCATCACAAAGGTTATGGGTGAGAATTCTTTTGAGTTGAGTATTCCCTCTTTCCTTGGCTTGCACCCAATATTTAATGTGGAGCTTCTTTGACCATATTTTCCACCCCTATTGGATACTTTAGAGGTAGTTGAGAATTTGGCCCCTATGGAACTCAATCCTGAATGAATTGAACACGATACAATGGATCATATCACAGACACTAAGATGAAGGGAAATTGTCAGCAAAACATACAACTCTATCGAGTTGTCAAAGCAGGACAACTTTTTCACCATGGAAAGTGGCTCACTAGGCATCAAATTCAACAAAAAATTTCTCATCTAATGAGGGAAATTTACACAATGGGGGAGGAATGATCTAGGTGGACATCGATGGCCACTCAACTCTTCCACTGACTCAACATGGTTCTCCATATTGACAATTTTTTTATCTATAGTTTTTTAAGTCTGAAACTTATGGGGTAATTTTGAGGCCTTAAATGATGTCTTTTGGCCATTCGGGGGCCTTCGGTGGCTCTAGTCTACCAAGGCTTGCCAAAAATTGTACTTATTAGTTATATCTCCTCCACCCCCAATCTCCTCTAAATAAATTGTCAGCTATAGCACAAATCTAATAGTGGGCATATGATGATCTAGTCTATTGTTGGGCTATGTTGCATATTTTTCAAGAGCACATTGATGTGACTCCATTCTTAATAAAATCTACACAAGAGAGTATCATTCAAAATTTTAGAGAATCATAGGAACATCACGATTCCAAAGATCAAACATCCCCATGATTGAAGTAATCAATTACTAACGAGTTACCATTAAAATGGTGCTTGCTTGAAAGAATTCAAGCTGGATAGTTTGTGCAAGCCATCAATATGAAAAATTGGTCTACCCCTAATCTATTGTGGTTGGATCGCTTGATCATGGAGGAGGTAGTACAAATAATCATGTGGGTAGAATAGGGTAATGAATTTATTTAGTAGACAAATCAATGGTTGCAAACCCAATTTCTAGAGGTGAGTTTAGATAGATATTTACAGCTGCAAGTTCGAAATAAGGAAGAGAATGAATTGGAGATAGTCTGAGTTTGTCTACAATACTTGTGGCTAGAATTGAAGGAAACTAGATTCATAGTTGTCATATTTTTTCCCGATTACCCACTTATCGAGGTTGTTGGTATGGTGTGCTCATCATGGAAGCAACTACGCCAATAAATTCTTTCTTTGTAGGATGATTTGTCTACTACGTTAATTAGTAGTTGTGGGAACTTATGGATAATGTCCCTCAACTTGTTGAAGAAGGGAAAAGTGTATGTGAACAATTGTAGAGAGTCACTGGAAAATCCGTATCATCTACAATACAATCGAAGATTGGATGGAACTTCTTCAAAGGTGTGAGAGACCCATTGAGGGGTTGAGATAGAAGATACAACAAATACATAGCGAGGCCCATGTGCTTACTAATTCATTGGAGCAGAGAGTGATGTTTAAAGAAATATCAGTTGTAGATGCTAAACTTGTAGATGCAACCTTGCTTGATAAGAATGCTCTTAAAGAATTTCAACTTGTTTCCTAAGATGCTTATTTAGAGTTGTAGTAGTAGGAAACCTTTGTAGATTTAGATTGGCAAGCCATTGTGCAAATGAAATCAATAGAACTAGATAATGAGAAAGACTAATATTTTATTGGTGGCGCCTCAATTGTGTTAGGAAAATGGAGTAAACAATGGGATGCCTTAAGATATTTTGGGGTTCGCATTCTCACCTTGGTATCAAAGGTGACCCCTTTGTTTGAAGGTCAATAAGAAGGGATGATGGTGTCAAAGTTGCAGAGTTGACTTGAGGACAAGTCAACATGTGTGGTTGGTGCTTATTGTCCCCCTTTTTTTTTTAAATTGTCACAGAGAAAGATAGTGTGCGACATGGATAGTTTCAGTTGTGCCACATAGAGTCATGTACCAATGGTGTACAAAAAGGAAAGGAAACCCTATTTTGTGGCCTAATTTAGCAAAGTAGTTGAGTCAATTATAAAATATATTTATATAGTTGACTAGGGTAGTTAGGGTTTTGAAGAATCAAAGATAATTATCAAGCATTGTATTGGAAGTCCATTTGGGAAGCATGTAGAGGTTTTTTTCATTATTAGTGTTGATACTAATTTGGGATGGTTATTGTTGGTTTTGCGAGCTACCCACATCTCTGTTGTAGGTGCGCATTGTAATGGATTATGGTGTTTCCTTAAGTAATGAAGACCCCGCTTTTTGTTTTTGTTTTGTGTAGGGTAATGGTATGATGATGGTTATGATTATTTCTTGTTTAAGCATAATTGTGTTCAATGGATTATATCTGCTTGTGTTATGAATGAGACTAAGCTGCATAATGATAGTTAGGGTTCTGATTTGAATGTTTAATAGATTAAAAATACATGTTCACTCATCCTACTACTTTCCTATCTACCTTTAAATGTCTTGGCAATGATTTGGTTGAGACTTTTCCCTTTTGGGGATATAAAATGCTAGCACACTGGACTATGATGGGCCCTTTTGTTGGACATATATGAGAACTTTGGTCCTTCCACCTATTGGGAGTAAGGCTATGATTAGGGACTTAATGCACAAGCATAAGCTAATTAACATGAACATTGAGAGGATTCCTATTAGTGCTTTAACCATGAATACTTGTCATTCAAAACTCAAAATAAGTTGGACTAGAGATGCAAATTATTGGTTAAACCATTGGGCGATAGTGCACGAGGACACCCTCCAAGATATCAATATTCTTAAAAACATTATCATAACTAAGTTTAAAAAGAAAATGTGGAGTAATAGGGAGATTGAGAATAAGAAAAAGTTGAATTAATACAAATAAATAATTAACCTTAAGTTCGAAGATTAAAATTATCTTTCCATTGTTTCTAGCTCAATAAATAAATTATTTCTAGCTCAAGAAAGAAAATAAATATTATAAAAGATAAAGAGTAAATTCTCATAAGCTTCATATTGAAATAGGAAAGTGAACAAGACCTAAAGCACATTGATATTGAAGAATTGTAAAATTTGTGAGACAAATAGTGTAGAGGTAAAAAATCACTCTCTTCGAATGCTGACCTATAAAGAAATTAGATCTATTTTTCAAACATTTGTAATAAAATTGAAATCCATATCTTGTTAGCTTATAAAATTCAAAGGAGACTTAGGAATTTCATTCCTATAAGTTATTCAATCTATAAAATAATTTGTTAAATCAAATAGTTAGTTCCAGTGTTATATATCTTGTTAGCTTATAAAATTCAAGGGGAACTTAGAAATAGTTAGTTCAGGTTTATAGCTTGCTAACTTATAAAATTCAAGGGGAACTTAGGAATTTCATTCCTAAGTTATTTGATCATAAACACAATTTGATAAATCAAAATAGTTAGTTCAGGTTTATAGGTTCAATAGATCAATGTTGGTCTCAATGGACGATAATAATCATCATCATCAAATTGGGTGTTCACATTGTCCAAAATATCTTAACAATTAAATGGAAATTCACCAAACCATAAATTCCATCTAATGTAAATACTCAAAATATTGAGAGTTTTTGTAATATAATAGAGTCAATATCATGAACTTAAACAACTAGGTATTGTGTATGGAGTTCTAGAAGTAAAAGGGTAAATACAAGGATTACTAAAATGCAAGGTAGAATGGTAATTATAAGGATTATTAAAATATAGGCAATATTTTGCAAGGGCTAGAGATATTATATGCCTTTCAAAATCAAGCATAATAAAGGTAGATGTACACATTGACAAATTGACAAGCGCGGGTGCCATTAAAATTAAATTCTAATTCAACATAAGAATTCAATGATATCATCAACCAAATTGAAGTTCAAACTATTACTTCAAAAGATAAGTGGATAAGTATTGTATCTATTAATAAAGTTTTGATTCCTTCTTTTCAAATTAATGATGATTCTTAAAGAAGCAGAAAAAACCACAATAATTACCAGGTAGAGAAGAAGTATGAATGACTCCATTGTATATCTAAGACAATTTTAAGAAATTTGAGACATTATGTTAGGATATTTTGACACTTAGGAGTTAACTAAGATTAATTGGGTCTAATGTGTTTTTAGGTAAAAGTGTGTTTTAATGTGTTTCTTTAGTATGCATTTGTAGTTATGTAATGTGAGAGTCACGATATGTTCTAGAAATAAAGTAATATGATAGTTCATATTTTCTTCGCTACTAATGACTATATTGATCAGTGGCTTAACACTGGATTGGTCCATGATCTCTATTTAAAGAGCATGGAGGGTCATTTGCTGAAAATTGAAAATTGATTGTGAGAAACTTCTATATAAAATATTTTTCTTTTGCATTAATGTATTGCCTCAAATAGTTGTGTTGGATGAGGTTGTGGACTATTTCCCTTTTTAAAGGTTTTAATCATGTAAAACACTATGTAGTGATATATAGTAATCTTTGATAGTGCTATCAGTTTTTTTAAGTATTCGATCTATCTAGAAACATCTTGTTTTGTCAAACATAATATCATACTCCAAAGGAAAAAAATTAAATTTAATGACGAAATTTAGACATGGACAATTTTTTACTATAATGATGTTTTAGAGTGTGTTCAATGGTGTTTTAGAGTGTTTAGCCTTTTTATACGTTATTTAGCCTTATATATATATATGTTATTTGCATAGCTGACCAAAGAATACAAAGGAAAGCTATGAGAATATCGTTTCGCCCCTTTCGAATTCGTGATCATGCGTACAATTTGTCTCAATTCCTATACCTAGAATCAAGAGTTTTTGAAAGTGTTTCGCCCAGATTTTTTGAAATTAGGGTTTTTTTTTGAACTACTTTGCCTACATTTTCTGGTATCAAGGATTTACAGGAATGATGTCGTCCATGGATTTTCTTCAAGGTCTCATGGGAGCGATTTCTAGCATAATATTCACAATGGAGTGAGTTCTTGGAATCAGGTTGGCATTCTAAGGGTTGGGTATTTGGTAGGCACACTAAATGTACCAGTTATTAAACACATCATTTGATCAATAACTATTCCATATTGTACTAAAACTAGCATAGCCACTCAAAACCGTGGCTGATGAATGCCGAAAGGCGATGCCAAAGCTTCCTCTTGCAACTGGAATGATGAAATGCGCGGACAACTGGAATTTGATGGTCCAATATGAAATGCGCGGACTTGAAAATGAAACGTGCCCACAGCCAGAAAGTGAAAATGAAACATGCGGATAGTTGAGGAAAGTCAGAAATGAAACGCTCAGAAAATGAAACGCACCTACAGCTGAGCAAATCCAAACGTGGTAATCCCAAAGGTTAATCATTTAAATGTGACAATCATATAGTACTACAGTAATTTCTTAATATGATTAGGTAAATGTTAAAAAGTAAACAGGTTAACTGATGCATTCAAAAATACAAGGAAGTTACGAAGAGTAAATCACATTCATTGATTTGGGAGGACGACTAAGAATATGTCAGCATCTTCAATTGTTAGCCATTAGATTAAAATTTTAGATTAAAAGGTGATTAATTGTGCCCATTATCAATAGGTATACACCTTTCAGCGTAATTAGTTTAATATTTCATAGGATTTAAGTGCTTCAAGTTATATCTGAAAGTAGAACATAGTACAATATAGAATAAGTAAGAAAGAAAAAACTTTGTTTGTAATTATATATATACATGTAAATTTTAAAGCCAACTGATTTTATTCATATGCCATTTCATGCAGGTGTTTAATGTAAATTTAAAACAAGTTGAATGGTTTGAAAAATTCCATTCCATGGGCATCGATGCCATTTGCAGGATATCTAGCTGGTGCTTGCTCAGACTTTTTGATTCAGTCTAGCTATACAGTCACATTAGTGCGCAAAATTATGCAGGTCAACTATTCTTGTTGTAATGGAGTAAATAATAAAGTCATAAAATTGTCCATTGTTCTGTCCCATGCATTCCCTTATGCTTCATATTTTGGGAAATCTAGTCGAAGGGTGAAAGGTATCTATATAGACAATATATTGTTTTGCCCCATCCAATTGCTTTTGTGAAGGGATTTGATTTTGTTTCAAGGAGAAGACTGTGATTGATCCAATGCCTTTGGATTTTCTTTTTCTCACTGGTGAAAATTTCTTAAATATTTTGGGGCTGAAGATGAAATGTTAGTGGGCAAAGGCTTTAACATGTTAAAAAAATGTTGTGCAAATGGAGCTTAAATTTACATATACATTTATGTGTTTGGATTTTTTACTCAAAATGTGCCATTTGTGGGTCATGGTAAGTTGGTAACTCATATATATGGATTGAGATGAAGGTTTCCACAATACAAAAAAGACTAGTGCATGCAAAGTGTATAGGTAGCTTGGAGGCTTGGATCGAAATATTAGCTGCCAAATCCATCTGTAATGTTTTTCACTAGATTACTAGAAATTTTAGTGGGGCCTTCTGATCCAAATGTGTTTATGTTGCATCCTATATTAATGATGAAGGTCCGACAGTGCTGGTGAGAATACCCAGATATGGTTTTGGTTTCATAGTTGAGAGTAGTTTATAACACACCTAGTTTGTACTTAGTCATAGTAATCTTCATTGTTTATTAATAAAGAGGAATAGGAGTTAGATCAGGTATATCTGATGTTAACTTGTGTAACATCAATATATAAATTTGTGTGCAAGTATTTTGGGATCATGTTTATGAAGACTGTGTTGTACCCTAGGTAAATTGGACTTTTCTTTGTAGTGGAGAACTTACTTTTGCATTACAAGGTCAATTTGGGGAATTTCTGTTGGTTTTCAACAAAGACGTTTGGTGTGGAATGTTCAACAAACATATCATATGATGTTTCTTTATACTGTTATTCATCCATATTGTAGTCACCTTTTTTGGCTAATTTGCCTTATTGGAAAACTTATTGGTGCATCCTTTCATAATCAGTAACATTCTATATGTTTTGAAATCTAATTAAATTCAACCATCAACTTCACATTCTAGAATTAGAAATGGTTGACTAATTAAATTCAACCATCAACTTCATACTCATTTTCTTTTGTGAGTAGAAGATGAGTCACTTACTCACAAAAAGTCTCAAGCTCTATAGGGAAACTAGTTGCTTGTATTTTGAGTTCATTCGTCTAGTAGTGGATCTTCATTCCAAACAATTGTCAAGAACAATGTGAAGATTATCTAATTGGTGAATTACTTTGTGCTAATATAAAGGGCTTTGAACATTTACCTATGTTTCACAATCATTTGGAGATGGAGGGTTGAGTTTTGGGCACATTTGAAGAGATCCCTTAAATTATCGGGGATGACTTAGGAGATGGCACCCCAAAAAATATAAAAAATCCAAAGCTTAACATTTCATATCTATTTTGAAATGAAAAAAAATACGGTTTTATCTGCTAAAAAATGCCCCTATAAATGGAAATGGAGTACTCATGCCTCTCTTTGTCAAGAAACATGAGAAAGGTTTCCCTTGTCCGAAGTGATGTATCCTTGTGAAACATTGCCATTTAACTCTAGGTTCTCTACTAAGTTCTATTTTGGTTGAGTGAAATTGTAAAACAACAATTTGTGTTGGGCCAGGGATGAGCAGAGGGAATAAGTAACTCCACGATTGATTGATTTTTATTAACATGAGACATTCATAAATACAATGTGAAGTGACCTTTGGTTTCATCTTCCAAGAGGTCCAAAAGAGTCTTCCTATTCACCTATGACTCTTCATATTTATCCTAAATAATATTTAATATAATATTTACAATATTATTGACAATTGATTAAGGGAATGGTGGTTGGACTCACAAACATCTCCTCATAATCAATGCATTATTTCTGTGCAAACCCTTTTTCCATGAGCCTTGCTTTGTGCTTGTCAAGTGAACCATCTGATATGTCGGCCCAAAAAGAGAATTCATCCCAGACAACTGAGGAGAAGTATAAATACAGGACGCCATAGCTCATTTGGAAGACACAACTCGCAACTGCAAAAATTTAGTGGTGCGCACTGCAAAAATTTAGTAGTGCACAAGTCTGGAGAGTAACTGCAGCTGTAGTTACTGCAACCTGTAATTTCATTCTTTATGGGTTGGACGTTTTGATCAGTCTTGGTTATCCTTTATTGGTGCATTATCCTTGGTTGGCTATTGATTTGCTACCATAATTATTCTCTGCCAAAGTTAAGGTGCTTGGGGGTGGCATTTGTGCCTATGGTTGGGTGACAATATTGCTATATTGTCTATGGTTAAACGAGCACACCCACTTTTCTAACAGGTTATGGGCCCACACCTCCTTCATTCAGTCTAACCACTGGAAGGAAGCTAAGCCATAAGATTATCAGGCTCGTTGAAGAACTGCTGCTAGGGTTTCTAACAAGTGCAGTTACTAAAGCACTGCCACTAGGGTTACTAACAGGTGCAGTTGCAAAACCCTAAAACCTCTTGCCCAACACCTTATGATGGAACCCCTTACTCAAGGAGAGGATATTCTAGTGCGCCTAATTCCAATGCACCTATTGGCACTCTCAGAAGGAAAAAACATCAAGGTTGAGATTTTGGGTCAAAGTCAATGTTTGACAAGTCAAATTCAAAATTTGACCAACTATCAATCAACATAAATCATGAATGAAAAGATGGATCATCTACACTATTCAACTCTTACGAGAACTCTTGAAGATGACATGTGGATAATTGACAGTGGAGCTTCTAGGCATATGACATGAGACCAAGTCAGACTCTCTAGTCTAAATGAAAAGAAGACATCCTACAAGGTAGAACTTGGAGTTACGAACACCTATCCAGTCGAAGGAATTGGTCAAGCGTCCATCAAATTGAAAACATGTAACAATGTTCATTTGAGCAATGTCTTATATGTACCTGGTTTAGAAAAGAATCTTGTATCTATATCTTTCCTAGAAGACAAAGGAAATAGAATATCCTTTGTAGATGGTGAAGTACTATATYTGTCTAGAGACTCCAACATAGAGAATGCTAGAGTTATTGGAACTCGTGAAGGAAGACTATACAGACTACTAGAACATAATGATGAAAATCGTGTACACGATGAAGTCAATCCCAATGAACTTTGGCATAGAAGGTATGCTCATCTTAACTATCAAGCATTACCTTTCTTTAAAAACATGGTTGAAGGAATACTAGAACTACAATCTACACATGAAGGAATTTTGTAGAGGATGTGCTCTTGGTAAAAATGTTAAGAAGCCATTCTCAAGCAACAACAATAGATCTAAGGAAATCCTAGATCTAATACATTCAGATGTTTGTGGTCCTATGCCTGTCAAATCTATAGGAGGTTCCCTTTATTATGTAATATTCATAGATTATTACTCAAGAAAGACTTGGTTGTATCTCTTGAAGGCAAAGGATGATTTTTTCAACAAGTTTCAAGAATTCAAAGCAAAAATAGAAAACCTCACAAGAAAGAAAATCAAGATTTTGAGAACAGATAATAGAGGAGAATACACATCCAAGGACTTTGTTTCCTTTTTCAAATCAATAGGGATTAGGAGGGAGCTAACCATTCCTCATAATCCTCAAGAAAATGGTGTAGTAGAAAAGGAAGAATAGATCCATTGAGGAAACTGTGAAGGAACTAATGAATGATAAAGGTTTGTCCATGTATTTATGGGGAGAAGCAACAATGACAAAAATATATGTTTAGAACATAATTCCCCACCACATATTGAAGGATATGACTCTAGAAGAATCCTTCTTAGGAAAGAAACACAATGTGGAACACTTAAGAATCTTTGGGTGCCTTGTTTACATTCATATCTCCAAGGATAAAAAGAAGAAACTAGAACCCTCAGGAAAGAAGGGCATATTTGTTGGATATAGTGGATCATCCAAAGCCTAAAAAATCTATATCCCAGAACAACATAAGGTTGAAGTTAGCAGAGACATGATTTTCAATGAGAAGATGGCTTTCAAGAAATATATAAAAGAATCCATAGAAGAAGAAGAATATGAAGAGCTTAAAGAAGAAAACACCTATCTTCCAGAAAGTCAGAATGAAGAACCAAAACAACTTGATCATTCAATGCAACCATGTGAACTTATTGAATCAGTCACTGTACCCAAAACTAGAAAATGTCCAACTTGGCTTGAAGCTACCCTACAAGAAGCATAAATACTCAAAGCCCCAAGTGGCACCTTCAAAGAAAGAAAAAAGCCCAAAATATTCTCCAGCTATGAAACATGTATGACAAAGCTTATAAATGAAGAACCCACCACATTTGAAGAAGCAACTCAAAAGAAACAATGGAAATAAGCTATGATAGAAGAACGCCAGTCCATCATGAAAAATGACATATGGGAAATCGTGCCTAGACCCAAAGAAAAATCAGTGGTAACTTCAAAATGGGTCTATAAGATCAAAAATGCAATAGACAGAAGCGTGGACAAATACAAGGCAAGGTTCATAGCTAGAGGGTTCATATCTCTTGCTGCCTCCATGGGATGGATGTTGGTTGTGGAGCCTGATTATATTCCTGATTCAGAGGTCCTTGCTTTCAGCTGTGTTTATACCCCATGAAGTATTTACACCCCAGAAGTATGTACACTCTTCCACGTGGGGGAGTGCAGAGGGGGGGTACCCCCTCTGCGGGGTTCGAGGGGCCTATCCGCCTGGCTGGGGGAAAGCGGGGGTTCGGGGGCGAAGCCCCCGAAGCAAAAATTGCCTTGTAAAAGTATATTGTAATTTTATTGTAAATCTGGACTGTTCATTATAAGGTCGCAGATCTAACGGTAGAGATTATGTTAGGGTTTTTTGCCCTAGAAGGCAACCCTCTTTTATGAGGGAAATGTATTACGGCTATGGATGACAATGAATATTGTATTCTGAGAGAGGAGACTGTGAGAGAAAGAAGAGGAAGTTACATCGGGTTTTGCTGTAGGTTGTATCCCTTCATTTGCTGGATAATAATAAAGGAAGGACCTGGCAATTTCTTTGGTGGACGTAGCCCACACT